>JBBPPY010000140.1:0-36046 GCA_038092195.1 Leccinum barrowsii
GCAACTCGGGCCACCTCACCGTTTCGTCGGCGGTCTGTGCGATGCTCACTTTCTCCTCGGCTGTTCGGATGGCTTCTTCTGACGTTTGGGCGATGTGTTGGAGGAGCTTGCGGGTGAGTTCACTTGGCTTTCGTTGGTTCGGGTCGTCGTCGTCGACTTCCATGGCGGGTCACGTTGGGTCGCCGTCGACGCTCATACCACTCCCAGTCTTGCAAAGCGCATGGGTAAACGTTCCCGACTATGAAATAAGTAAAAAACATACCTGTTCGAGTCCAGTTTGGACATTGATGTAGCCGTCGATGCGAGATCTCGTCGAAACGGGACCAGGCCGGAGAGACAGAGCTAGAGCAAATATAACAAAAATGGGAAGCATATTCAAAGTGAGTGTAATGAGCGACGGTCAGCTTGTTGCCTCAGGCAGCGAGACTCAACCTTGGACAATGTGGTGGACGGTCAGCGGTGGGCGGATTCCTGATCACGTCCGCGTTGCCAAGCAAGTATATGACGCATCCTCCAAGGAATGTCTGTTAACAGGAAATGTACGATCGGGGAGTTTGGTCACATCTGCTTGTTTCCCGTTGCGTCGGGAGAGGATTCCTGAAACAACCGAGTCGATGGTGTGGCGCTCATGAATACGATCTTCAGCGGGATACGACAATGAGAAAGTCTACATCACATGCGAGGACTTCGTCGATCAAAACGAGTGACCTGGTCAAGCCTGTTGGTCACGGAGCTTCTGGCCGACATGGAGGACTGGAGACGCCTAAGTAAAACCTCGAGCTACAAAAGATGATGGATCCGTACTCTTGGGGTAGCTTTGACTCGAAGCGGACTGAAACCACTGAGCTGACGATCTCGCCCCGCTCCTTTTGCAACGCGGTCGGCAACGGTGACCGCTGCGAGACGACGATGGGCCTTGACAGCGATCGATGTAGTCGTCGTCGAGGATCAGCTGAGGTACCTGGGTCGTTTTGCCGGATCTGGTTGCCGCCATCAGAAAGAAAGGAATAAAATTGGCCACGAGCTCGGTCAAAAAGAGATTGGCACCCTCGATTGAGAGCGACCTGCCAGTTGCCCCTTTCAGGCGTGAGGGGTATCGTGTGTGTGTTCAAAGACCCGAACATACCTGCAACCGTTAACCCAAATTCAACGAAAAAACAAGGTCGAGTTCGAGAAAAAGAAAAGGAAAGGGGGTGGGGTAAAGAAGAAAGAGACAGAGCTGAAAAATACCATCCATTGAGTGCAAGTCACGACGCATCCTGGCAAGTATCAAATGCATTGCGTGCACGAGATCTCCTGTCTCACACACGTTAACATACAAGCGTTCGGCTGATCCGCACCAAAAACAGATCCCGCAAAGTAAGAGATATAGATAACAGCACCTCGCCCGGTTCGCAGTTCATCATGATTCGAAACTCTTCTTCGTCTGTGACACATGCACGTCAGCTAAACACCGACGCGCTGCCGTCGACACCACGTATCTTTCGGATCGGTCAAAGCCAGCAGCAGGAGGGTATAATATGGCCTCTAGGGATTTTTCAAACTTATTCGTGATCTGTAGTACGACGATCGATCGATCAGCACGCCATGGACCGAGAACGCCAATAAATACCCACATTGACTCTAGTCGCCCTCAACGCTTCCAGCCTCGCGGCAGGCTCATCCTCGGGGGCGCACCCGTGGCCGGTATTACGCTTTGTAAGGCCATAAAACAGTCCATAGCACCAGCAGCCAAGCGCGAGCGCGACGACGTAGTAGCACTAACCTGCGCGTAGACATCGTCGGCTCGGAGGCTCGGACGCGTTCTCGATGTCGTCATAGAAGCACGGAAATCCCTCCCCCAGCTTCCGATGATGTGAGCCTCGTCGATTACGAACCTGGCGAGCTGCTTCTCGGCGTAGAGCTGATCGACGACGTCCTTGAGGGCGTCACTCTTTTGGAATCTTTCCGGGGAGGAATAAACCAACTTTGGTTTCTCCTCGATGTTGCTTCTCATCATTCGCATGGCTTGGCGGACTTCGTTTTCCGCTGCGGCGCTGGTGAGAGGGAAAACGGGTGCGCCCTCTTTGCGGAGTGCTGCGACCTGGTCTGGGACGAGCGAGATGAAGGGGGAGATGACAAAGGTGGTTCCTTGGGGTTTTCCCGTGATGCAGAGAGCGGGCAGCTGGAAGCAAAGAGATTTACCAGCTCCTGTTGGGGCGAGATAAAATATGTCCTTGCTATCGAGAGTGGCAATGATACACTCTAGCTAGTTGCAGCGGAAAGAGGAGAGCTTGAAAGTGTTTGAGAATGGAGACGACCTCCATGTAGTATGGAGAGGCGGTGTGGTCTATCCTGCCACCAGGGGTGGGCGGGGGAGCAAGAGCAAGAGAATTGGAAGAATAAGAAGAGGTCATGGTGGGCCTTTAAGCATCAAGGAAATCGAGGTCGTCCGGGAGGGGATCAAACTTGTCAGAGTATGTGTCGTCTAGGTCAGGGACGACGAGAGTTCTAATGGACATGTCATGGAGATCGAGGTCGATGGTTTCTGGGGAGTCGACGGACATGGGATGGTCCTGGGGTGGGTTGGAAGCGATGTTTGTGGCGGCGACGGTGTCGAGGGTGGAGTTGGAGGAATCTGAGAGGGGGGAGGCGGACTACCGCGTACATGGTGGTGGATGGGGTCGGAGGGGGGACCTTGTTCAAAGGGGATGGAAAAGCAGGAGGAAGGACGGAACAAGGCTGCTCTAGGTCTTCTAGGGACGCGATGCATAGTTTGATGGCATTGATTCTGTCATCTATCGAAGATCTAAAAGGGAAATGAGGGGGGAAGCAAGAGGAGGAAGTCGAAAGACGGACACGAAGCGGGAAACTTGGATGATGTCTTCAGCCTTTGATTTTTGATGATCCATCATGATTTGGCTAAAGATGGCATCATATCTGAGGTGAGAAGCGAGCAGGGATTTGAGTTGGTCGATGGATTTCTGGGGATGAGAGAGGATGAAAGGGAGAAGGATAAAGGGCACCGACCGAGCAGAGGTCGGGGTTGTCTGAGGATTGGGTGGGTGGGGATGACTTGCGGTACGGGGAAGGACGGGGAAGCGGGACGGGGACAAAGGAAGGAAGGGCTTTGCGGATAGACTTGAAGGGTCAGTGGGAAGCTTAGAGTCTGAACCGAGGTTGAGTGAATCCACCTCGCTGGATGTCTCTCTTCTGTCCAGAGAGCTTGCTACTACCGCTCTTTCGAGCGGGGACTTGTAAGGGACGTGATCGGGGACGGGTGTGACAATTGGACTTGAAGCGCTTGGGTGGGGCGGGGTGTGCGCGTTCGGGTAGGTCGGTGGAGGAGCGTTTTGGTGGGGAAGCGAACATGGGATGACGGGAAGAGGAAGAAGAGAGATCCATTGGCATCGACGCCGGAGACGGGATCGGACCGGACCGGGCAGGCTTGATAACGACTCATACCCTTCTCTGCCTCATACTAGTTTCACTTTAGATGTACTGGACTTGCGGAAGTGCCGAGCAAGAAGACGAAATGGTACCGTCGGGAATGCAAGGCCAAGATGACACAAAAGGGAGCCTCGTGCATTGCAAACGATTTCTGGTCCCCCTTAATTGCAGTGGTTGTCATCGTGGAGATGTTTCGCCTGATTCTGTCTGGGCTATGTAGGATCCTGCTCCTGGTGCGCTGAATGCTGTCGAGGGTGAGCGGTGTCTCCGATTTTATGTTTTCCTTTTTGAGGACGAGGTTTGATTTTTCGACCTTGAGTGCCTCGATATCCTTTACGGCTGCCTGTGTTGTCTCCTTTGTGGTCATCAGATGGGCTGTTATGGCTGAGTTTTCGGCGCGGAGCCGTTCGCACTTTGGCTCGTCTTTTGCGCGCTGTGCACTGGGAGTACTCAGGATGAGCTCACTTGAGGGCGTCAAGCTTGTGCTGAAGTGTGACGAGGCGATGGGAGACCTGCTTCCTCTCCTCGGTGATGGCGGTGGACTGGTCGCGTAAGCTGACGACGAAGGGGGTGCACTGCTCCGCGAAATTGACAAAGTTGATGAACGCGGAGAGGATGAAGCGGGTGCACTCCGGATCTAGGAGATAGAGGTCCTTTGCGCTAAAGTCCATGATGCGGGCTGCGCTGGCGAAGCGTGCGAGGTGGTAGACGAGCAAGTTGTGCGCGATGCTGGACGCGTATATGTCCTAGAAGAAGTTAGGATGACTGTCAATACAACCGTCGCAGTAACGGTAAAAGACGACTCGCCCATTCCAACCTGCAACCCCCCTCGTAGTCGCACGCGATCATCTGCAAGGTCATCCCAGCAGAGTAAGCGCGACACCCACTGTTCCAAACGACACTTGGTTGCAGTGGCAATACCGCTCATCGTTTGGGCCGCGGGAACGCTCGGCTGAAGGCTGGCGGAAGAGCAGGAATCGTCAAGCGGACCCCAGTGCACCGCGAGTTATTCCCGGCCAACCACCTCGGGCGGCGGTGCATTGGCCTCCTCCGACACCGTGATTGAAAGTCTTTTCAACCGAGGGACGCACTGTTGCGTTTTCGACCACTTTTGGTGGTAGCGGTGATCAAAGGCATGGATCGGTCTGGTAAGAGGGGTTGGATATCCGAATGGATAATTTTTTTCTGATTCTGAGAACGCGTGAAATGGGTTGACCCGTTGACAGTTTTCGGTGGTATAACAGATTTGTCGGATCGGTAAGCATAATCCTTGGCCCTGCGGTCGAGATGACGGGGTGTCCGACGTGAAGGACTTGCGATTTCACCCACCGCCAACAAGTGATCGGTTGACAGCGAGTCTGCCGCCGATCCAACTTGGCAATATTCTGAACTACACAAGCATAACAGAAACCCAAACAACCGACTGTCTTTATCCTTGGTGGTGATCTGGTTGCTACTAGTACACGATGTGGACCTGCTTACGACGGGTATCCTAGTGAAAACACCTTTTGAGTACAAGAGAAAAGAAAAAAGAAAACGTAGCCTCTACACGGTAACTCGATAGCACCCCTGTCACCCACCGCCGCGGGTACTCTCGAGAGAATTTTTCGTTCGTCTGCCAGAAACACGTCTACGCGTCCGATTCGCACCGTCCGTCCCCCCCGCCGCCACGTCATCACGCACCTCGCGCACGCGGTACTCCAACCCATCCGGACTCTCCTCGATAGTCCTCAACCTCGGCAACACACGTCTCAGCATCTTGTCCACCTCTTCCGGCCGCGATCCAAGAACACTCCCCTGCAGCTGCAAATGCTCCAGACGGTCGTGCCGCACAGCCGTATCATCTCCAACCGACTGTATGTCCGCTTCGTCGATGCGCACTTCGACTTCGAGGGACTGCAGTTTCGGACTGTGTTGGAGGAGCGAGAGGAGGCCGTCAAAGGTGACATGCGACAACACGTCCGTGCGCAGATGGAGCTGCTCGAGTTCCGGCAACGCAGATGCGATCATCTTGATGAGGTCGTTGTCCAGCCGGATGTCGCCCAAGCTCACCAGCTTCAGAGTGCGCAGTGTTTTCAACGCCAAGAGGGGCTCCAGGTCACCCGCATTCAGCTGATGTTCGCGCCCCGGCACGCTCGCCTGTAGACCAAAGCGTTTTCCAGCCCTCATGTCGTGGACGAGCGAGAAAGACCGTGTCTGAGGGAATTTTATGGCAAACGTGTGCAAAAACGTGCGTAAGGAGGACGAGGTGCAAAATGACTCAATTTCCAAATGTATGTTGGGTGGAGAGATGTCAGGCATGAAAACAATGTCTGAGAGAAAGTCGAGCCTGTAGTCCTTCCAATGCAGGGTTTGCAAGGTTTGGAAGCTGTCCGGAGGGAGGCGGACATGAAGCGCGTCTAACGTGAGGGGAGACCAACGCATATCAATCGCCAACGAAGTCAGAGTCTTGAGCTGAGAAAGGTGGATGAATGCGTCATCATCCAGGGTAGGGCAAGCCACCGTCTCCAAACAGTGCAGCCCACGTACGACGCTTGAGATGGTGCCTGCCGAGCATCTACCATTACCGATTATCTTTAGATGCTGGAGTGCTGGGCAGATGTCTCCAAGAGAGACGCGCAGAACACGGCTGGTGAGAAGCCTAACATCTATCTCCAGAGAAAGCAACGAGGGGCTGATGAAGAGATTGATAACAGAGCGGAGGGAAGAGTGAATTGTTCGCCACTGGAGCTTGCGAAGGTTGGGTGTGAGAAGAGGAGGGTCCCGTAGAGAAGCCATTGCGAGAAAGAGCTCATCATGACCGAGAACGTGATGACCAGCGCCGGCAAAAGGCGCATTTTCGACGAGAACGCGAACACGACTGGCGCGTTCTAGAAATCGCGTCCAATCAGAGCCTGAGAATATCCGACTGGTCTACACGGATCAAGCCAAGCTGCCACTGGTGATCACAAGATAACAACTCACCACCGACCAGCTCCGGGATTCCCTGTTTCGCACTCGGGGCGGAAGGATGTTACAAAGGGGCGAGATGTCGGGTAACTTGTGCCACAGGATCGCCTCTGCCTGATACTGAAACGTCCTGCAGGTTCTCGCGAGGGCAGCGAGTGTTGAAAGTAGCGGCTTTCCTGTATCATCTGTGATGTATTTGAAGATGATTAAGAGGATCTCGGGCACGAAGAGTGCCTGATGCATTTTACGCTTGCGCGCGGCCACAAAGGGGGGAATGAGTATGAATATCGAGCGCTCGTACTTGGAATTCGAAATATCAGAATTCATATCATCTGGTGGAAATTAGTGATCAAAAGTGATCAAAGATGATAAGACAGTGGCATATATAAATTTGGCGCCGCGATGTTCATGTCGGCGTAACTCTCTAATATAATCTCAGCGGGTGATACTTTCCAGGCTCTGGATATGTCGCTAACAAATCAATCGTAAACAACGTGGGCATAATATGAATATGAACATGTAGCGATCGCACAAAACTACAGCTCCTCTTTCCTATTGTCCTCGTCCTCCAATGGATGACATAAAGCAGGAGTTGTACCGACTATTTGATATTCGCACTTTTCCAGCTCTGCGACGGATAACAGAGCATTCTCCGTGCCACACGAAAGGATGAGCTGAAGTGCAATCAGCGGACAAGTACACTACGACATCAAATGACACGTACCTCGAGGCTACGCTGTGGTCCATTCCAGCATTTTGTGCCCTGTGTATAGCGCTGCTTAGTGTAGTATTCAAATTCTCCAGGTGCTGCGAGTTTGTTCCACGAGGACAATTTACTGGTTCGCATATTAGTCCTGGGGCTAAAACTATATTGTCGTAATTTCGACTTACCCGAGGCTGAACGTCGTTCCACCCTTGTTGGGCTTTTGGCGTGCCTCGTCGAAAAGGCATACCTCGTAGGTGTAACTAAAATGGATGCATCAATATCAGGGCAGGTCGGCATCACAGGCCACTAACTCTCCGGTGTCCAATTCAAGGCATAGACCGCCAAGTTTCTTCCATTCGCCCTCGGGGCCAAACCCATCTAGATCGAATAAATCGAAGAGATCGCGCCGCGCAGTTTGTTCCTCCTCGTGTGTGAGCTTGAGGCTGTGTTCCGCATCAGAAAGTGCCTGCCGTGCCTGATTGGCTTCTACAAGACTTTCAGCACAAAGTTTCGTTCTGAGTTTACATACGTTACCTTCAGAAGCCGATGCATTGGACTCGCCGCCGCCAATACCGAATACTTTCAGCCAAGAAAGGACATTGTCTCGAAGGGTGAAATAGTGGGGAACCAGCGAATCAGGCAGATACGCAGTTATGTCGAAAACTGGGAAGGAGACTCATCGGTCAGCAGTCCAGGATCTTATGACGCATGCTTACGAATCGACTGTGACGCGGAATGGGCAACAACCTTGTCATGCTCCAAGAGCAAAGAGATGTGATCGATCTTTAACAGACGATCAAGCTCCTTCTCGATTTGGTCTGCGTTCCAAATGCCCTCTTCTTCTTCCTCGACCTCAGGAGCATTGGCCTGTGTTTCCCCATCCCCATCCTCACTCTTGCGGATGTCATTGATGTGAGGAAGTCCAGCGAGTGATTCCCACCCTCGTACAGCCTCTAGAACCGCCATATCTTGGTAATTTGGGTTGTATCCTGTACGCAAGGCATCGAGGATATCGCCGAGTGCCTGTTCCTTCTCCAGATGTTTCTTGTGTTCTTTTTGCAGCGACTTCAATGCAGTGTGGTGAGTGAGAAGTGATTGGTAGAGTGCTGCCGACAGGAACGACAGGTGTTAAGGCTGAGGATGGGAACACGAAAGGAAGGACCTACGTGACTCCTTCTTGCGTTCTAAATCTGCAGCTGATATAGACTCCGCATGTTCGGCAATGCCTTTCAGAGTATCAGTGTCTGGACTTCTTACACAACAGTGCCTCTTACCTCGCAACCTTTGTACCTCAATTTCACGAGATGCAACTTCGCGTTCCAAGTCAGCTACGAGTTTCTCAAGACGTTTCTTCTCCTTTTGTGCAAATGCGATATACGTGGCACGTATCTTGGAGCCCTAGAAGACAATGAGTAGAACATTGACGAGACATTGATTCCGCGCACGGTCTTCCGCAGTTTACGTTCCGCCTCCTCCTTCTTGCGGTGTGCTTTGCCAACCTCCTCGCACGTATTCGTGCACACGCCTGGCACCTCGTCTGACCCATCACAACATTCGGGTTCTAAGCCTGAGGTTAGACCATGGAAAGCCAGGGTACATGCAAACTGCATACCACAAAGACCATCTCGAACACGTGAACTGGGGATAGTCGTGCCAACATGGCCTATGTTCTTGCAATAGAACGTAGTCCCAGGACATGCGCTAGTGCCTGACCTCGTCAGCTTGTTCTAGATGGGTCATTCAATTCGCAGCTTACCAGGCTCGTCACTTCCGTCAGGACAGTCGCAATAGTCATCATTGACCGCGCTCCAAGAAATTTCCTTGGAACCATCTAGACACGACCATGTTCCCGATGCGGAGGGAGTGTACTTCGTCAGAAGACCCGGAGAAACACCGTGTGTCTTGTCAAATGCCGCAAGGGCAGGCAGCGGGAGGGTAATGAGCAACCAAGGAATCATTTGACCCTAAGTGCCTCAGCTTGGAGCCTTGAACGGTTTTCGTTTTCGGGCGATATGGGGTTACATAATCAGTGACCATTCGGTCGGACTCCTGGTCGGAGCTTAGAATATCGGAGTTCGCCGAAGGGGAAGTGAGAAGTGGGGGGATCGCCAACCTCCATCTACACCGACGACGATAACAAGAAGGCTACAGCGTCATGGTGAGTCTAACTTTCACCGACATGACTGAGCGAGAGTGTGCCGGAGGTTTCTCGCCCAGCAGATGTTTGGCGACATGCTGGATGCATGCAATATTGTCAAGATGAACCGTGTGGACTAATTGATCTGTTACCCAGGCCAAGGCAAAAGCACCTCCCCCTTCATCCGGCGGAAAGGCTGCTAAGAAGAAGAAGTGGTCGAAGGGAAAGGTCAAGGACAAGGCCCAGCACGCCGTCATCTGTGATAAACCAACCTTTGACCGTGTAATGAAGGAAGTGCCTACATGGCGCTTCATCAGTCAGAGCATCCTCATTGAACGATTGAAGGTCAATGGAAGCCTGGCACGCATTGCCATGAGGCATCTGGAGAAGGAGGGGCTCATCAAACGCATCGTGCACCATTCGTCCCAGCTCATCTACAGTGGGTTGTTGTTGTCTCGTCTTGTCGTCATATTTATTGAAATGATATTGCCAGCCCGATTGACAACTGCCTCAGACTAGAGACAGTCACTCATTCGCATTTTTGCCACGAGTTCATGTACTTCACCCCACGCAACCAAAAATCCATTATACTTATGAATGGCATAAATAGTCTGTGAACGATAGAACGTCGTAGGGCTGCTTGGTAAGTATATCACCACAGATGCCAAGACAGATACCGTCGCTTGGTCGACCGGTCAATGGTAAAACGTGATAGACTCACTCTTGTCGAAAACCCTTTCAAACTGTTTGAGCTAATGATGGGACCATTGGGTCTGTCTGCGCCGTCTTCACAATATCAACCGACATCAACCGCACCCCAAAGCCACACCTTTTCATCTTTTATAACACAGGGAGCTACAATATTGAGGATACTAGTTGGAAACCAGTGGGACATTTCGGCTCGAATTACTTTGCAGTTGGATCGGGTCAGGCTACAGGACGGGAAATTGACGTTTGTCTTCAATTCGTCTTTCTTCTTCTTCTGCTGATTTGAATTTTGGTACTACAGTATGTAGTAATGATCTCCATACTGGTCTAGTTGGCTGCTGCACGGTATTCGTACGGACGTCCTTGTGATGTTTTCGAGATCCATCGACTCCCCTTCTTCGAATTCGTAGCTCCGGGTCTTCGACGAGCTCAAACTGAACGGGTACTATGGCCACCGATACTCTGCTTAGCGGCACCGAAATCATTGAAATGGAAGGCGTTGCCTCTATAGACACTGGGTTTCAGTATCCATTTCCGTCCTTGTTGGGTAATACCCCATGTAGGACGATCAAAGAGGCCCCTGCGCCCCGTCGCGTCCCCAGTTCCATGAATACCCTGACCTCAGGGTTCTACAGCCAGGTCTTATCTGAAACATTACTTACAGGTCCCCGCTCGGAAGTGACGTGTACAAAGACGACCTCTCCGAACCCTGTGGCTGGAGGACACCCAGCAAAAAAGCAATCAAGGATCCTTCCGAAAAAGACCACAAGCTTGACAGACCATCCTGAGGTGCCTTTTAATGGCAACGTCGATTGCGGTACCTGTGGGTTAGTCACGGACTACTATTGTCCCGGGTCCGCTGCTTACATTAAGTGGATTTTACGTTTTCGTTCCTGTTATGTCTAGCATAGCTGAATCGTACGAAGATCGGTTTATGGATTGATTGTGTGACTTCACACCCGCCATTCGTATTGGCCGATTTTTACAGGCCCACTTCTAGCTCCATCGGACCTGGCGGGACCGAAGCCCATGCGCAGGACGTATCTGGTTCTTCCCTGGATGGTATTTAAATGTTTGATCCAACAGCGAACTGTTCTCTACCTCTCCAGAGATGTCTGTTGTCATATCGCCTTCATCTACAAAAATCGGTGTCAGCTCCGCTGCCGAGGACGCTGTGATTGCGCTCAGTACTCTTGCATATAAATATCCCACCTCTCCGCCCCCATCGCTCGAACACTCTGGAGATCTTGGATACCCTCCTACCATTTCGGTCGTAAACCGTGGAGGTGGATCACTCGGTTGCGGTATACACTCTAACACTCCCGAGACGAAATCCAAAGTCCTGAAATATCGGGAATACATACAATTAGCAACTCTTTGCTGGTTCGTGTACCTTGAAGGATGGAACGATGGAACCAACGGGCCACTGCTACCACGGATACAGCATGTCTATGGAGTACGTCCCTCAGAACCTGCAGTCGAATTTTCTGACAATAGATAGATTGGATATACAGTGGTTTCATTGACGTTTGTCTTCGCCTGTCTGGTGTGTTGTACATCCCACCATGAATGTGATGCATGAAATCTGAAGGCACATATTAGGGGTTTGTGGTGGGCGCTTTGTCGAATATTTTCCTGACTGAGACGTTGGGGTTTGGAAAGGTAGGTATATGCAGCTCATTCTGAATCGTGACATACCTTCATAATTACTCTCAGGTCATGGTCCTGGGTCCGTGACATCCACCACAACGAAACCATCATCTTCACTGATTATTTTAGGTTCTTTGTTCCAAGTCTTTGCGTATTCCGTTGACGCCGTCGCACCTCCCTTTCCTGTACTCTTATCTGCATACTTCATAAACGGTGTGGGCTTGGCATGGCAGGTGAGATTATCTGCAGAACCTAGCTTGCTGCTTAACTGATGGAGGAGTAAAGAATGCTCAATCCGTCGCGTACGTGGCTTCCTTGAAGCCAAATCCGGAAGCAAAAATGGGTATCCTTATGGCTGGTAAGTAGTAACATTTATCATGGTTACTCTGTCCTGAACTTCACCCTCAGCTTACGGTGGGTTGTGCTCACACCTTTTGCGCATGTTGTTGACGGTTTCCAAGGTGCTGGCGGTCTTTCCGCTCCACTTGTAGCCACCCAGTTTGCCCAGATGAAGCACTGGTCCTTCCATTATCTCGCCTCTCTGGCTATAGCACTAATCAACCTGGTGACTGTGATCGCTGTTTTCCGGTTTAAAAGACAAGAAGGTGAGCCATTTATGAAATTCTGACGGAAAACGCTTACCCTTTTCCACCAAGAATGTCTTGCGCAAATTGGGATATCTTCGGAACCAAAGCAGACTAGTAACCGCAGTCATTTTCGCCAAATAATAGCCCTCAGAGATGTACATATTCTCGCATTCTTCACCTTGCTTTATGTTGGAGCTGAGGTGACGATCGGAGGTAAAAGTTCCGTGTGTTTGGCTCCCTTTATTCACGATCCCCTACACAGGATGGATTATCACATATATTATCGAAGTCAGGGGTGGAGGGGCGTCGTCGGGATACATCTCAACTGGCTTTTTTGCCGGTAAGTTTATTATTCTCGCATGTGAGATCAGCTGGCGTATAGGAGCAGGATTGATGGTCGGTCGCCTTGCGTTGTTATGGGTGAACGAAAAGGTCGGAAACCCATTTCCCTTCATGACGCACAGGCTGAACATTCACGTGGACAGATCGGCGAACATATGGCACTGCTCGGATACGCTGTATGCGCCATTGTGTGCGTGGTAGCACATGGCCAGGAATTTGGCACTGAATTTTCTGTAGACTTGAGTTCGTAATATGGTTTGTGCCATCTCTTGTCGGTGATGCGGTCGCGGTAGCAATCGTCGGGTTGTTGATGGGACCGATGTACCCAATCGCTATGAACCACGGAGGCAGGGTATTCCCCCGCTGGCTTCAAACTGGCGCGATTGGGTTCGTTGCTGGATCAGGTCATGCAGGGTCTGCGCTTGTACCCTTCATGGCAGGAGCCATCGCCTCGAAAGCTGGGATTTCTGCTCTCCAACCCGTGTAAGTGGAACATACCTGCAAGTACTGCTGGCACTGACACGATGTCATGTAGACTGGTCGCCATATTAGGTCTCATGACAGTCATATGGGGCTTGGTCGCTAGAAAAGCATGGGCTATGGATAAACATAACTAGTATACTAAGCTCGTAGAATTTCTCGACCATTTCTGTCGCAAGTCTAGACATTATGGATGTATGCTATAAGGACGACTGCCTACTTGTTATCTGGGACCAGTGTGGGCACGTTTTCGATCTTGCAAAGTGTGAGCATGCCGTCGAATGCTTCCCGTCCAGGAAGGCGCTGATTTGGCGGTAACTAGTACTGTAAGATATGAAGATCCGACGGCCGTTCGTATTCGGACCACTTGACCGGCAGAAAACGTAAGAAGACAATATGAGCCACCCGCGTACCATCGACAAAAGACCTGAGACCGCATGCTGTTCCTGGAAGTTTTCATTCTGCAAGCTCCGCCCTCGACGATTGGTCGTCATCGCCTTACCTGGTGCAGGCCTGCGAGGCCCCCGAGCTAAAATTATAATCAAGGACGCCGCTTTCCCTGGATGATGTGACTATTTGATGGGTGGAATGACACGGTAGATTAGCATCTGTCTTCTTATCACTTTTAGCCCCGTTTGAGATACTGATACGGTGGGCGTGAGCACTCATGAACGCGCCGGCGGCACTGGCCCACTCTGAATTTGAGTTCCGAGAATCCGAGTCGAGTCGCGGCGCCACGCTCTTGTTGGACGAGTCTGTGAGAGCCATCATGCAAGTTGAAACGCGTCCGGATCCCAAAGCCACGACTTTTTGCCTCATATAAGACGCAGAGTCATAACGATAGGAAACCGTTTCGACTTGGCAAGTGGTAGTAAGACCGTGACTAAGCGGCGGGGCGGCACGAAGTTCCCAAATCCAAATTCTCACTCCCAGGACAACTGAGTTGGATGAGGTCTACGCAACGGGAGAGTATCATTTTTCTTTCTTTCTTTCTTCTCGGCTTACGCTCAGTATAACAGAGGTGAATTCTCGTGTGGATTTCTATATTATTATGCAACGCTGGTAGCTGCACATTCGTATTATGGTCTCCATTGATTCCCCTTCTTTTCATAGTTCCGTGTCTTCGACGAGGTGAATGGGTATGGCCGCACTCTGCCTTTGCCTTGCTGAGCACGAAAGCTGTATGAATGCACAAGAATTATCCAAGTGGGGTTGTTTGCGGCCTCTATGGTAGCCGAACCATATTCAACGCTTTCTCCTTTCGTTCGGCCCCTGATCGAACTTACGTCTGGTATACCTAAGTCTACCTCGAACCAAAAAGATGATATTTGTGAGTTATTTTGTTGGTTGGCAAGGACACAGACCCAAGCCTCTCACCGACATGTACACCAGACCAGTCGGGGGGATTACAGTCTAATTCCATCAGCGGGCCATTGATTGGCAAGCGATGACGTTTTGGTGTTCACTCCAGGTTGCCCTGTCGGTATTACGCATCCAGGTCACTGTAGACTATCTTCAGGGCCCCGCAGTGAAACATCAATCCCAGGTCCCCGCTCAGAAACGAGTAAGCGATAGGATCCTTGCGAAATAGACGCAAGCAAAGTCTTCTGTGACATGCTTTTTTATGCCTAACACCATTTGACCATGGGCCGAAGATCCGTTTGGTGTGGCCTTCACATCCGCCATTCGCATTTACTGCTTCTTATGCCCAGGCCCCTTTCATGTTCAGTATCGTCCGATCGCGAGCCGAAGCGGTCATCCGCAAGATCCATCTGGTTTTCCCTTGGTGGTATTTAAAGATATACTCCAACAGCCAACTATTCACTCACTTTCCAGAGATGAACCTACCTGCTGCTATCCCACTTTCATCGACAAATATTGATGTCAGCTCCTCTGAGGACGCTACGATTGCTCTCAGCTCTATCACGTTTAACTCCTCTCCGCCTTCTCTGCTCGGATACTCCGAAAATCTTGGAGATACTGCTGCCTCGGTCAAGAATCCTGGAGGCACAGACACTGCTCCTGAGGCGAGGTCCAAAACCCTAAAATCTCGAGAATACATACAATTAGCAACTCTTTGCTGGTTCGTGTACCTTGAAGGATGGAACGATGGAACCAACGGGCCACTGCTGCCACGGATCCAGCGGGTCTATAATGTGCGTCTCTAAGGCGACATTGGACTCTGCTGACACGCCAGTAGATTGGGTACACTGTGGTTTCCTTGATGTTTGTGTTCGCCTGTCTGGTGTGTTATGCACCCTACCTTGAATGTCTGAGTGTGAACCTAGAAAATGCACTAGGGGTTTATAGCGGGTGCCTTGTCGAATATTGTCCTGACTGAGCGGTTAGGGTTCGGGAAGGTAATGTGCATGCAGCTCCATACACATTATTCCTCTTATGGTTATTTTCAGGTCATGGTCTTGGGTCCGTGAAATGTACCACAACAAATTCATCAATTTCACCGATCCCCCCTAGGATCTTTGTTTCAGGTCGTCGCATATTGCATTGACTGCGCTGCCCCTCCGTTTCCTGTATTCTTGTTTGCGTACTTTATAAATGGTATAGGATTGGCGTGGCAGGTAAGATTCTCTGAATGAAATCTTGACTCACTCTCTAACCTAAGTACGAGTCAAGAATGCTCAATCCGTCGCCTATGTAGCATCTTTCAAGGAAAATCCAGAAACAAAAATGGGTATCCTCATGGCTGGCAAGTAAAGACTTTCCTCCTATTCCTTCGTTCTGAATTTCGCTTTCTACCTCCAGCTTATGGTACTTTTCTGCGAACACGTTTACGCATGTTGTTGACGGTTTCCAAGGTGCTGGCGGTCTTTCCGCTCCACTCGTAGCCACCCAGTTTTCCAAGATGGAGCACTGGTCCTTCCATTATCTCGCCTCTCTGGGCATTGCACTCATCAACACAATGGCTCTGATCGCTGTTTTCCGATTCAAAAGACAAGAAGGTGACTCCTCTATGTCATCCTTCCTGAGGATACAGATACTCAGCCCGTTCCACCAAGAATGCCTTGCGCAGATTGGGATATCTTCGGAACCAAAGCAGACTAGTAACCACAGTCAATTTCGCCAAATAATGGCCCTCAAAGACGTACACATCCTTGCATTCTTCATTTTGCTTTATGTTGGAGCTGAGGTGACGATCGGAGGTAAATTCATCTTTCCACCTGTGTTCTCTACCCTTTTCATAATCCCTTACCCAGGATGGATTATCACATATATCATTGACGTCAGGGGTGGAGGGGCGTCGTCTGGATACATTTCAACTGGATTTTTTGCTGGTCTGTCCACTATTTTGCGTGTGGGATCAGCTGGCGCACCGGAACAGGAATGATGGTCGGTCGCGTCGCGTTATTATGGCTGAACCAGAAGGTCAGGAACCCAATTCCCATTGTCATGCACAAGCTAAACGATCGCAGATCGGTGAACATACCGCGCTGTTGGGATACGCTGTATGCGCCATTGGGTGTGTTGTAGTTTGTGTCCAAGGATCTTTGCACTGATCTTTCTTCAGACTTGAGTTCATAGTATGGTTTGTACCATCCCTTGTCGGTGATGCGGTCACCGTGGCAATCATCGGTGTGTTATTGGGACCGATGTACCCGATTGCTATGAACCATGGGGGCAGGGTGCTCCCTCGTCGACTTCAGACTGGCGCGCTGGGCTTCATCGCTGGATCAGGCCAGGCGGGGTCTGCGCTTGTGCCATTCATGGCAGGAGCCATCGCCTCAAAAGCTGGGATTGCTGCTCTCCAACCTGTGTGAGTGGAATATTCATCCTTCTGCATTGCTAGCACTTACACAATGTTATGTAGACTGGTTGGTATACTAGGTTTCATGACAGTCATCTGGGTCTTGATCGCTAGAAAAGCATGGCCTATAGATAAACATAAATAGATACTAAACTCGTTAAGTTCCTGAGACCATTTCCGTCGCAAGTCTAGACATCCTTTGTAAACTTAGGGTTCGGCTTCTGTTGCGTCTTGAAGCTTGAAAGCCTGAAGGTTGTACGTCTCATTCTAGGAATCACAGAATCTCGTTACAGTTCAATAGATTTGGATTGTGTTCTTGTCCATGACAACGCAAGGCAATGCTAAGCTAGTCATATTCTCTCTGTCCTACATCTCTCCACATTCTGTAAACGATAATGACATTATTATTATGGATGTTTGCTATAAGGACGACTGCCTACCTGTTATTTTGACGACTAGCTTTGGTCTGTTATTGGGACCAGTGGGCACATTTTCGACCTTGCGAAGTGTGAGCATGCCGTCGATCACTTTACCGAATACGACATGCTTCCCGTCGAGGAAGTCACATTTGTCGGTAGTTATAAAGAATTGACAGCCGTTCGTGTTTGGACCGGAGTTGGCCTAGAGAGCGTTGAAATACAGAAGAAACGACATGAACCACCGTACGTACCATCGACAAGAGACCTGGGCCTGTGTGTTTTTCCTGAAAGTTTTCGTCCTAATGATGACTTGAGTATCGGTCAACACGATGAACATCGCGTCGTGACTGACGGGGAAGTTCTTCCCGTATATCGAGAATGCGCCAGTACCGTCGCCGTTTATAAAATCTCCTCCTGATGAAAATGAGCCAAGGTGTTCTGAAGACACCACTCAACAACATACCCTGACACATGAAGTTGGGCACCCTGATCAGAGGTCAGCTGGGAAGATCGAAACCAGTAGGATAAAGACCATACACTCTACAGTCACAATTAGTGAAAGGTGACCAAGTATGCGCATACAGGGGCTTATGTGCTTACCTGTGAAACGTCGCATTCTTGAAGCCTTGTGGACGAGCGTCCCGTCTATCACGTCCTTGACCTGATCAAAGAAGGTACTCGCCACGAAGATGATCCGAATCACCTGCATTCGCCTGTACAGAGCTGCCTAAAGTTCTCTGCTGTCCTGATCAAATTTTAGAGTAAGTCCAGCTGACAGTGTCGAGAACACACTTTGGCACGATATCACTGAACAATTCCATCTTGATACGTCCTGCAGGGGTTTCTCCAATCTTGATGTCCATAAAGACGATAGGGCGCGTCGTTGAAGACATTTGGACGTTGAATCGGGTACTTGACTAGATGTTGGTTGAGTTGTTTACAGTAGCGGCGGAGATAAAATTGCTTTCATCAATAACTGAACTCAACAACCTACCGTCTATCGATATCACTTATTACTCGGTTGTTCTGCGGAACTCCGCAAAAAGACGTGGGGAAGGGATGCCAACAAATAGGGAAGAGTGTGGAGCATTATTTCGTACACGGTCCTTCATTTCCGCCCTCTGCTTCAGCCCTCCATGAGCACTGAGAAATCCTACTACATCGGCGTCGACATCGGGACAGGCTCTGCGCGAGCGTGTCTTGTCGATAGGACTGGTCACATCGCAGCATCGGATACCCAAGATACCAAGACATGGCGCGACGAGAACGATCACAGGATCTTTGAGCAATCGACAACAGACATCTGGTCCAAGATATGCATCGCCGTCAAGAATGTCTTACAAAAGTCTGGTATAGACAAAAGCGCGGTCAAAGGCCTCGGATTCGATGCGACCTGTTCACTCGCAGTCACTGATTTCGAAGGGCATCCCGTATGTGTAACGAACGGGAAGGATATCGGAAAGGTCGGAGACGAGAGGAACATCATTTTATGGGCAGATCATAGAGCTGAGAAGGAAGCCGAACTTATCAACTCAACTGGCTCCATTGTTCTGAATTATGTCGGAGGGACGATGAGTGTATGCATGTGTTCATGTCTTTCCGTTGCCATTCCATGCTGATGTCGTTGACTCACAGCTCGAGATGGAGGTCCCGAAGATCTTGTGGTTGAAGAAGCACATGGACGCGGCTCATTTCTCCCAGTGCCAGTTCTTTGATCTCCCCGATCTCTTCACGTACAAGTGCACTGGAGATAATACGCGGTCATTCTGTTCCACGACGTGCAAGTGTTCCTTCGTTCCAGACAAGGGTTGGCAAGAAGATTTCTTTACTCGGATTGGCCTTGCGGAGCTTATTGACGGAGGCGAATGGAGGCAGCTTGGGGCCGCCAAGGGTCGTGTCAAACCTGCTGGTTCGAGAATCGGCCAGGGCCTCACCGAGACAGCTGCGAAAGACCTAGGTTTATTGAAGGGAACCTCTGTTGGCAGTGGTCTCATTGATGCGTAAGTCTTCCGAGTTCCTCTGATAAATATAGGGCACTGATGATTATTGAAGGTACGCAGGTTGGATGGGTACAGTTGGGGCACGATACACAGAAAATGGACACTTATCTGCGGCTCCTAACCTTGACGAGTCGCGTCATCGCCTTGCTGCTGTCGCGGGAACAAGCACATGCCACCTGGTGCAGGTTCGTGAGATTGCCTTTATAGCCTCCTATCAGTTAAGTGAGCTTCGGGTTAGAGCAAAGAAGGTATATTCGTAAATGGTGTTTGGGGCCCGTACAGGGTAAGACAGGCCATTGGTTATCATTATGGGGTCTCCGAACTGAAAATGATAACCAAGGACGCTGTTTTCCCTGGATGGTGGATGAATGAGGGTGGTCAATCCTCAACAGGTCAACTCATTGACTTCGTGATCACTACCCATACTGCGTATCCCGAGCTTCAAGAGCGAGCTAAACAAGAACAGAAGAATACCCATCAAGGTCAGCTTAATGGCCGTCTGATGTGCTGCTGTGGTGTTGACGGAGTTCATACTTGTCGTCCAAAAGTTCTCCTTGACTTGCTTGAGAAGTTGTGCCGGGAGAAGCAGACTGAGTCGTTCACGGAACTCACAAAAGACATTCATTTCTATCCGGATTTCCATGGTATGCCAGCTCATACCATTGATGTCATGTGTTTCTAAGGCTTGATATACAGGAAATAGGTCCCCGATCGCCGACCCTCGCATGAGGGGTGCGATCGTTGGTCTCGAACTTGTACTTTGAGTCTTTCCTTTCAGAAACCCACACTCATGGTTTCCAGGATTCATCTCTCGCCGACTTGTCCAAGAAATATTACCTGACCCTCGAAGCCATTGCTTTACAGACGCGTCACATCATTGACTCGATGAATGCTGCGGGTCATGAGATCAATTCTCTTTACCTTTCCGGAGGACAAGCTCGTAACGCTGTACTCATGCAACTCTTTGCGGACGTTTGCGATGTTCCAGTCATTCTGCCCGCGTCTTATTCAGAAGCTGTTGTACTCGGCGCGGCGATGTTAGGCAGGATCGCGGCTGAGAAGGTAACGGCGTCCGAGGATATGTGGAAGATAATGGTGAGATTCGTATTTCATGAGGATGGTCCGTACCTCAAGTCATGTGTTCACACTCCTCACACTCTAGGTTGAGATGAGTCTGCCAGGCGCTCTGGTGGCTCCTGCCCCATCCCCGAAGGTCAAGAAACTCCTTGATGCAAAGTACAAGATCTTCAGAGAGACAATCGAGATCCAGAAACGGTGGAGAAAGCAAATGGATGAAGCTGCCGCATAGTAACACTAAGATCGCTGCACACAGGCAATGTATATACTAAAGAGTAGAATATAGAAACAGTCCGAAATGGCTGCGCAGGCATCAGCGTTCACGACAGAACACTAGCTGCTAAAATGGTGTCACTTTACAACCGCGGTAATAGTGGCATCAACAGTCTTCATACCATTTTAACTGATCACTTAAAATCCATCTTCGCCCTCGATCATGATAATCTTCATCTGCCACCCCTTGTCATCATCGTCCATTTCATCATTCGCCCAATCAAAATCTTGGTCCCCAGTGCCCCGTCCAACTACTACTTCAGCCCCGACTCCGCCACCTTTCAAAGGATGCTAGTTAGGGAATGATATTGATTTAATATCAGGGTCAGGAACATCACCTTCATCGATCCCTCCCAAAATATCGACGTCTTCGTCTTCCTGGAGTTTTTTCCGGAGTGCGGTTTGAGTTTCATCTTCCTGTTTCGCATGGTAAGGTCAAAAATACGGCCATGCTATATATTTCGAGAAAACTCGCCAGATCAAACTCTGATTCTCCTTCTTCATACCAAACATTCTCGTCCGCTTCCTCGAACCCTCCTGCAAATGCGCCCCATCGCTCAGGTGAAGGGCTATGCCAGATGAGAATGGTGCCTTGGTTGGTGGTCGAGGCAAGACGCGGACCAGATGGGTGCCACTGAGACAAGAAATAAGGATAAGATGATAGCAAAATAGAGGAACGTACATGGACATCTATCAATGGCTCCCTCCCTCCGTCTAATGCAGCCGCAAACTGACCATCGTTAGAGATATCCCATATGTAGATCTTGTGAGTTGCTGGGTCCGCCGCTCCTACAAGGGACATTCAAAGGTAAAGCGGTGACCACATGAAATAGAACTATGAGCTCCCGTTACATACCTCCTGCTAACCACTCTCCGTCGGGACTGTATGACATCGAGTGCCATGCAACTTTCGAGACCGGGTCGTTAAACTTGTGGGTAGGTTCTAATTCTGTCTCAAGTATCTGGAATGTGTTTATGGAGATCGAACTGGTTTCGGAAGCTGAAACGCCATTTCCATCGGAGTTCGAGTTTCTAGCGCATTCGACCGGAGGAGAGGTGGACGATGACGAAATACCGTTTCTAGTGGAGGTGGATGGTGGCGGAGGATAACTCGGAAGTGTAAACTGGCGGATGGTTCTGTCGGAGGAGTTCGTCGCCAGACGCCTTCAGGGCTCATGGTAAGTCACTAGGAAATGGGAAGGCTGGGATACTGCTTTCTACCCACCTACCACCCTTGGCAAATTCAAGGCCCTTGATTAAACCCGCGCCAGATATACGATGCCTCGCAATAAGCTGTGAGATGGATGTCAATTAAATACTCTTCACTGTTTTCAGAATAATCTCGGAGCAGTCGAAAAATGGGATCGAATGATGAAATACGGTTGAAACAGCGCGTCGCGACTCACTCCTTTGGTCCGGACATTAAACACGTACACTGTGCCCGTCGATGTACCAACGAAGACGTGTCGACCCGTTGGATCGAACCGGGCGGAGGTCATGAAGGGCCTACACGTGCAACGGAGGGTGAAACGTGATATGGGACCGAGGAAGTATACGAGGCAACGTACCGTGTTCCCTCATCACCTTCATCCTCATCGCATAGCTCAAACCGACCACGATGAACAGTACGTAAATCAACGATATATGCCTCCCCTATGGCTAAAAGAGCAAGGATAATACGACTTGGGGTCGAATTATGGATATGTTCGTCAAAAAGTGCATGTCATCCTAAGCATACCTGTTCCTTGGATGAAAGCTTGCTGAAACGACTGGGGCATCAAATCTAATGGTTGCATGTCTGCGAGGCGGGTCGTGAGGTGACGCGAGATCCCAGATGATGATGTTCCAGTCTTTGGACGCAGTGAGAACGTATCGGGAGTTATGTGACCAGCTGCAACAGTGAATGTCATGTGCGAGCTACGATGCGGTTGGACGCACTCTATGGCGGTTACGCCCTTTACATGACCCTCGCACCATCTGATTGTAGCTCTCGTATCAAGATCCCATATGACCGCTGATCCATCACTGCGTGCAGCCGCGAGAAGCTGGCCGGTGGGGTCGAAACGAGCAAACGAGGCACCCGAGACAAGCGAGGTCTGGACCGTTGTCGGGTGGGATATGATAAATGGGTCTGTTAGCGATATGTTAGTGAGAGCAAAGTGAGGCGCAGTTTGACGAGTGGCATACTAAGCAGAGACGCGTTCATGATCGTTGGCGGTGAGTGGCAATGTCCGAACCGATGACCACCATATTCGACTTGCTCGCCGTTCCTGCTGATTTTTCGAGGCACGACAAGATCACGGACGCGACCGTCCTGGCCAGTTTGGACGCATGGAAATCGAACACGGAACCGTTACTCCACCGCCTTGACTCGCTGGATGTCCCCGAGCTCTCCATCTCTGAACTAGCTGATCTCGTTTGCGCTCTTGCCCCGTTGACCGCGGTGGCTCAGTGGACCTTACCGACGACACGCTCACTCGCATCCGGTACCTGGTTCTGTCTCGAGAGACACGTCCGCTCTAATCTTTGCTATAGCTCATCTTGCCAGGATTCCTGCTGCGGAAAATATCATCACCCACATCCTCACCCAGGTCATCAAACCTCTCTTCGCTCCAACTCCTCATCCAAGTCTTCACACGTTCACTGCACGAGTTCTGTCTCGTCCAGCAGATGTACAGGATGCTTACATCGAACAACCATGGAAAGAACATCCGGGCCTAGATGAGGTCATCCGGTGGTGTCTCCTGAACACAAAGGTCGAGTCTCCTGATCTGTTGATATATATAGTTCGTGCTGACAGCTGTTGATTCACCATCCACCAGCCCTCGGTATACGAATCAACATGGCCACTCTTCTTGCCTCCAGTCATGTCTTTCCTGGATGACTACCAAGTACCCTACAAGTTTCTCGGTGTTCGTCTAATCTCTGATCTGTTAACTCGTGTGCCTTCGGATCTACTCCTCCGAACTGGTGTGGATACCTTGATGTTCAACGTGCGTAACATCTTCGTGTTTTGACACGTGTATCTGACACGTTGACATGCTTTGAATACAGTCCCTCACGAATTCCTTGTCGCACCTAAGAGATCCGTCGACGCCAGATTTCATACGTCTGGTCGTTACGACAACCCTTCAGTTAATCAATCACACCACCCCCTCCATGTTTCCTTCACAAGGAAATTCGTCGCATGACGGCGAACTTCGGAGTATACCGACCGCAGCACTCACATGCACCCTGTCTTCATCGCAGTCCAAATCGTTATCCATTCGCTTTTCTCGACTTTCCACCCTTCTATCCTCCTCCCTGCTGAGCACAGTCATTCAGTACACGCCTACCTTTCTCCCTCCCATTTCGTCCTCAGTTCCTGACTCTGATCCATTCACCGATCCGCAGCACGCGGACACAGACCCCTTCCATGTCCCGGACACTCCCTCGAAGCCACAAAATGGATCTTTCAATCCAACTCTTGTTGCAGCAGCCCAAACACTACCGCCTGTTTTGTCGGCACTTGGAATAGGTGGTGCTCGTTTCCTCAAGGGTGTCATTCCTGTCTTAGCTGAATGGCTTTCCCGGCCTCTTCCTGTTTTTGAAACTGAAGTAGGGAATTCTCTGCATGATTATGATGCAGGAAGACTTTCGCATCGAGCCCCAGGATCATTTACAGTGGACACTGCCCTTCACCTTGCTTCACTATCTAGCTTATCCGTCCTCTGCAATACCTGTACTTCCCGAATTGGAGGGTGGTCAACAACAGTTGTAGATGCACTTGGACGCTGTTGGGTTGGATGTCTAGATATGGAGGATCAGCAAAGAGAAGATCTTACTTTGAAGGAAAGTCTATCTATTTTGAAGAAACGGCTGAGAGGTGTAGTGGTGCAGTTGGCAGAAGCGTGTCCTTGTGTCATTAAGGTGTGTTCATGTATTGATGTTTGATTTATAGCCTTTGAATCAACGTACCTTGTTCATAGAATGAGTATGCCATTTTACTGGCATCCAGCAAAATTCTTTTTGGAGGTTTAGTAGGAGAAATTTGATGAAAATACTACTAGTAGTGGCAAACATGCTTATTATATAAGGCATGCCAGTCGGGTCGGGAGCGGAACCCCCGGAATGGAGGCGAAAACTAAACCTCATCCTCTGTGCCTCATTCTGATACTCGGTGATGGGCCACTTGATCCCTTGATTATGCTCTAGTCTGTAGAGGGGGCTCTCTAGGTTGGTATCCAGCCTTTTTCAGCACGTTCCCTCACTCCCCCTCATATCCCATCTGTGTTCTGAGTCAGTTTCCCATGCCTTGACCCCTATCATCATTTCAGTCAACTTTCTGTGTCACAATTTGTCTGCTTCGTGTACCAGTCCAGTTTCCCACGGTTCTGACATCATCAGATTGCTTGGTTACTCTTTTCATTCATTCCCCCGCCAATTTACAGTTTGTTTAGGCTTCAACTGTAGTTAGCTAGCAGTCTCAGGCATTCCCCATGACTGTAAAGTTGTATACAATGCTATTGCAATAAATACTCCTAGGCCAGCCTAGAGAGATAGTAGGCCTATCTAGGGCATATTTATATTCAAAGGGGTTCTGTGCTGAAAAATAACTATCTAAGAGGTTAAATAGCATATAAAACCACTTTAAGGATCTAATTGCCCTCAGTGCCCAAAGGATAAAGGGTGAATAGGCAGATACGAGCTTTGTGTGGCACAGCACCACATGAAGCTCAAATTGGATTAGGAAAAAACAAGCTTATCTCAGCCCCAAACTTGCCAAAGGTTATTAAGTACACGACATGAGAAACGGAACGAAATATGAATGGCACAAAAACGAGACCTGAAATGACAAGATGAGTGCAACAGGATTAAATGGAGTGTAAATTTCTTGACCAATCTTCATTTTATTTTAGCAGTATAGTTACACTCAAAAGCACATGCCATGAAAAGGTGGTCACATTGAAAATGGCCAAAGTGGAGTTTGAATTATACCTAAATGAGACTCACCATAACCCCCTCCCCCCCAACTTTGGAACCCCCATATTGACTCTCAAAGATTAATTGCTCAATCAATCAGCTCTTGGGAAAATCATGCCAGACTTCTGATAGATTATGTAATTATGTAATATTTGCTAGATATAAATAATTTATATTCATACAAATTATGTAATAATGTTGTTAAATGAAATTTTAAAAAATACCGCAGACCAGTATGTATCAATTGATTTGTTACATATCTCAGGCCTGACTAATAAATTATGCTTAAACAACCTGTATAGGTATCTATTATAAAGAGTGAGTTCCATGGAATGTAATGGAATGTCATGGAACAAATGAGTAAGCTATCCAATAGCATAACAAGCTCTTATCTTATGATGTCATTCTCTTATCTATGACATCATAGATAAGAGATAGATGACTAAGATAGATAATGTAAATATAGATTGGTCTAGATAGATGGGTCATAGACCAAGTCTACTTAGTCTAGAATCAATGACCATAGAGAAGAATAATAAGGTGATAATATCATCGACTTCAACACTCTCCAATGATCATCAAAATCTCAACCTGGGAATGCACAATACATGATAATGCATAGAGCACTGTTCTCTTGATACTACACATGATGAATTTATTTACTTTAGTCACATGAAACCTTATTTGACAACTGTGTAAATATATTATGACATATATTTGGTCAATACAATTTTAAACAAAAAACAACAAACAAAAACAAACAAAAAACATGAACTATAAAACACGTTCAATCGTGCACAATCTATTCCAAATCTTTCACCCCAACTCACACTTTCAGTAACCCTATATATTGTTGACCTTAGTGGGTTGCTCTTAATCTTGGGTAACAAACTCAATTTTGATTGCTTCCCATACATTGTGTTCAGCAAGAGATCTTATAGGTGGGATCAGCACCCTTCACTGGCAATGATATATGAGAAACTAATCATTTTCAAAGACTTGTCAGAAAAAAACATGGCTCTATCTCTGAGTCCCCATCAATTACAGCAAGTCATCCATACCCCATCAATATCAAGCTCATCACTGCCTTACTGTATGCTCTTCTATTTTTCAACTTGTTCAAGCCAACAACACCACCTGCAACAGCCTCTACTCCAAGGCAATTTATCTCAGTTGTGCACAATGGACATGCCAATGGTCGGGAGGTATGTCCTCTTGCTCACAACCTTGACCATGCATTTCGAGACACTGTCCCAGAGTCGAGCAAAACCGCTTCTACTCGCTTCGAGCCGTGTCGAACATGCCGCTCGTGATGAAACCGTAGACTTGAACGAGCTTCAAGTTACTACCTCACCCAGTCGAGTAGTACATGACCTCCCATCTTGGACACCACTCAAAGTACCAGAAAATGATGGAGCCCCAAAACCAGATGATGATGATCTTTTGATCTGGAAGGAACAAGAGTCGGCAATAGAACGGCACGAAGGGCAGTCAACTGGCAACATTCAGGCGACCGGCAGGGACTCTCGGGCTGCCGTGACTCAGGCTGCTGGACGGACTCTGAAATCGCTGTCAGACACGTCGCCCTCGAAGAGAAGCAAACTTCGGTTCGATGACGTCCTCATTTCGACGAAGCCGCCATCGTACAGAAAACACGTTTCGCCTCCGAAGTTTCAGGCTGCGCCCACTGTACCTTCTTCTACCAAGCCTAGAGCCGCGGGGGGTCCACTCAGCCTCGTAGACGCGCTGGCGCGCACCTTTAACGCAAACAAGTACAATGAAGAGGCCCCAGTGTTTCCTCCTGCTTCTCGTCCACTCCACGCAAATACGCGGCGCTGGCCTCGTGACGACGCGTCGACAGCAGGACAGACACCGGACGCGGAAACGGGAACCGAAGCGGAAAGCGAGCAGCTCCAGTTGAACACGCGTCTCGCCCGCCCCGGGCCATCCTTGAAAAAACGGCACGCGTCGACGAGGACTAGCAGGGCCAACGAGTCAGGCTCCAACTCCAACTCCGAGGACGTTGCGAGGTCCGAGTCCAGAGTTAGCAGGTTGCAGGGCATCCCGCGGCTTGAACTCAACAACGAGCTCGGCGAGCGCCCGGTCAAACGACTCAAGGTTGTCCAGTACGAAACCAACAGCGCGTGGGTCAACGCTGCTCTCGGGACTGTGGAGGCGCCGATCAGCTGGGATGTTGCTGAGTTGCCATTGGACTACATCCCTGCCGCAGAAGTCAAGGATGAGGTCGTGAGCCCCGAGCCGACCCCACGGAAGGTGCACGCGCCCTCTTTGGATGCCCCAATGGCTGTTGTCGATGAGAGCGGTTGTCTTCCCATCAGCAGCTCCCCCGGTGAATTTTCGGTATCGGCATCAACACCAGCGCCCCCAGTGGACGTTACTACCACTCCGCCATACTCTAACGCGACGCACTACATGGAGTTCCCCGTCCCCAAAAGAGTCGCGGTGCTCTCTCCCTACAAGTCCCGCGGCGCCAAGTTCAGGCAGCGGCTGGCCGACACCTTTGGCGCCGGTGCTGCCGTGCGTACAGACAGGTCTGCTCGACCCAGATCCATACTGGTGAGTTTTTCATCCCATATTTTCCATTTCCACACTCCAATGGCCCCATCTTCATACTTTGTCTCACGGTGCTCATGCCCACCCTCTTTCTCTGTTCAGGTCGATCACGACAATCACTATCCGATGCTCGACTCAGATATCGTCGACGACCGAGCACCGAGTTTGGCCCCGAGCGAATCGACCACGTCGTCGTCTGTCGTCTCTGTCCCCGGATCCACTACTACACCGGAAGAAGGCGGCGACAAGAGCGCCCTCCCGAGCACGCGCATCACGAGCCTGTCCCCCGGTGACGTCCCGCTTGACGCGGGTTCTGTGATCACTACTCCTGGCGACGAACGGGTTAATGGTTGGATCGTTGCACTGCAGCGCCTCGTCAAGGGTAAGGTGCGCGTCAAGGAGGAGGTAAGGTCTTTTCTTCTTTTCCCTCTAATTGATCTTAATGCCCCCATCGCACCATCGTAATGCAGGATCTGGAGACCTTGAGCATCATCCTCGCAGAGGTCGAATCGGTTAAAGGCAGCCCGGACGCAAGCGTCTCGATGGTCAGTAGTCATCTCACAATCCGTTACAAGATCCTCATGTGCGACTCTTTTGTTTCTAGACCTCTGAGCTGCGCCAGAGCATCCAGCAGCTCTCTCTACTGCACGAGATACCATTTGGAGACAGAAACAGGCTACGCCGGCGCGCAGAGAACATGCTGCGTGCATGGCCGCTTATTAGGGAGCTTGGTCGTTCTTGATGTTGACCTCGTTTTTTGTTGATATCAGATATCGAGTTTATAACAAGTAACTCTTCCTCTTCTTCCCCCATTGGCATTACCCAGCGACACCCCCTTTCTTCTTGTCGTTTGGAGACACGTTGTTGCAAAAGCATTGTCAGGGAACCCTGATACATTGTCGGACTACACCGAGTTACAATTATAATAGACGATATTGTGTCTGTCACTTGCCCACACAGAAGGAGCTAAATATAGCGCCCAACACTTCTTCCGTGCTCACATCAGATCCCGAAACGGCACCGATCGCACGTGCGGCATACCGCAAGGACTCTGCAGCGACGTCGATCTGAGACAGTGCTGCATTGAAATTGCTGCTCAGAATGGTCGAGGTCGTCAAGATTCAGAGTGACTCACGATACGACTTGAACTCTTCCAGATGCCTCACCGCAGACTCCAAGTAGTCTCGATGGCGCGCGTGAGTGACGAGCGGAGAATTTTCGAGGGACATCGTTTCGGTGTACCTTAGGAGAGTGATTCATGTCACCCCAAGGACGGCGACGACGACCGAGCAAGACCCTTACGCGTATTTCTCTTTCAACATCGACCCGAGGCCATCCAAAAACTCTCGCGTTCCTTCGCCAGAACGAAGACTTACACACCAGAAACGGCGCGTGGTTTCTGAGGCGTGTTGAAGTAGAGCATGGTTCAACGCTCCCCGCAAGTCGTGAGCAGATACTCGAGCAAGATCAGATTTGTTGACCAGGAAGACGGTGTCGTGTCTTAGATGGCGAATGACGTCTTCCGGAAAGGATATTTTTAGTTCACCCTCTAGTATTGGTGGTATAATTTGATCGAGAGAGAGGACACAAATGGAAAGGTCCGCGGTTTCGATGCTGCAACTATTAGTCTCATTCCGGGCCGAGTAAATCGGAGGCAAACTTACATGCTACTAGCTCGCTCGACACCAATTCTCTCGATGACATCGTCTGTCGTGCTTCGTATCCCCGCAGTATCGTTCAGCACGACGGGCAATCCCCCGATATCAAGAGTGAGGCTGAGTATATCTCGTGTCGTCCCAGGGATCGGAGATACGATGGCGGCGTCTCTCTCGGCTGGTGGAAGGGTGTCAGAGCAACAACACGGCAGGTAGCACCATGGACGAACCGAGGAAATTGAAAAGGCTGCTCTTTCCAGCGTTCGGAGGTCCGAAGATGACAAGCTTGATGCCGGATCGGAGGATCTCCCCCCTGCGATTGTCGGACAGATGCGAACGAATAGAGTTGATGATGTCCTCGGCACGCGCCCAAGCTAGAGAGATCGTGAACATGCATATCTTGGCGAACAATGTCAGGCACGAACCTTGCTCCAGCATTCGATCTTGCCCGAGCTCGTCGACGTCCTCGCCAAAGTCGATAAAACCCTCGACGTACATGAGACAATCGAGGATCTGGGCTCTGAGCGCATTGAAGCGAGCTCGTTGGGTACCCTGTTGTGAGCTAGCACGTCAGCGCACAGTTAACGGCGGGCATGGGGAGGTTCTACCGCAACACTGGATATGGCGACGCGTCGTTGCGCGTCCGTCTCTGCGTCGATGAGGTCCCGAAGACCCTCTACCTGAGTCAAGTCCAAGCGACCGCCTTCAAAGGCACGCCGAGTGAATTCTCCCGGCTGAGCTGGGCGGCAGTACGGTAGCCTTGAGAGCGCGTGAAGGACGGAAGAGAGGACGGCCCGGCCAGAGTGGATCTGCAACTCGACGACGTCTTCTGTGGTAAAGGACTTTGGACCTGGATGGGGGATGAGAACGAGAGTGATCGGGACGTTTGATGGAGGGAACTTGCCTCGGAAGAAGAGAACGAGACCGTCGTCCAATTTTTCACCGGTGATGGGGTCGACGACGTGACGAAGTTCTGCGAGGCGTGGTACGGGTGGTTTGTCGATCCCTCTCCGGAGTGGACGAGTGATGGCATTGCGGACGTTGGATGCGTCTGGACCGGAGACTCTGATGATTGCGACGCCTGCTTTTCCGGGTGGAGTAGAAAGAGCATAAATAGTTCGTCGTTGTGCGTCCGAGAGTGACGAAAATGTACGACAACCAAGTCTTCTGACAGACATTCTGAACAACATTTCTCACACAGCTACTACATAGCTAATACTTACAACCATGGGTCAAACACGTCCGTTCTCTCCACCCACCGATCCACTCGATCCTAGCCTGACTCACATGCTCAGCGTCACAGTTCATGGAGGACATGCAAAAGCGGTCCAACTGTACGTGCAATCATCCTCGTGCCATTCTCCAAATGACACATTGCATCAGTCACGTCCGCTGAGCTAGAACGTCTGAAGAAGCGGTTCATGAAACTCGACAGGTAATGCATCCAATGCCAGTCGCCAGTCGACCGACACGTCCCCCCTAGCGATGGTTCAGGCTCTATCGACCGCGAAGAGTTCCTCCAAATACCACAGATCGCCAGCAATCCGCTCGCATCCCGAATGATTGCCATCTTTGACGAAGAGTACGTATCGCGTGATCCAAAATTAACTCACATTTATCCCCACCTTCCGATTTCAGCGGCGGAGGGACCGTCGACTTTCAAGAATTCGTCGGCGGTCTGAGCGCTTTCAGTAGCCGCGGTGGCAGAGAGGAGAAACTCAGATGTCGGTCTCGCACAAGTCTACTTCTTGACCTGGTTTCTCACTTGCATGATGCAGTTGCTTTCAAGGTGTACGACGTCGACCGCGATGGCTTCATCTCCAATGGAGAATTGTTCCTTGTGCTCAAAATGATGGTAGGAAACAATCTCAAGGTACGCCGTGCTCACCTCCGACATTCCGCTCACCGGCAGATCAACACCCTCGTTTCTAGGATCAACAGCTCCAACAGATAGTCGACAAAACGATAATGGAGGGCGACCTGGATCGAGACGGCAAACTCAGCTTTGAAGAGTTTGCCCAGATGGTCTCGAACACGGTGAGCTTCGATTGATCAAGTCGTCGACCAGATCCGTCCTCACGGGCTCTTGACTTTGTTTCAGGACATCGTGAAACAAATGACTCTAGAAGACCTATTCTAGCCCCGACTTTATATCATACCCTCGGCGGGCCCGCGCGAACGCAATACCATGCCTACGCGGAGTTTTTCAGGCGATGACGGGCGGGTACAGCCCATCTTGTACAATAACACACTCTTATTATCGCGGTCGTATGTTGCATCCCCCAAGAAAAAAAGCCGATTGATCTCTGAGCTAGAGTGTTTGCGTTGATACATGCCTCACCAAGTTGTCGCACCCTTCGCGCAAATCTAATCATCACGTATCACTAACAGGGGTCCGAAGAACCCCAACACGGCCGCCTTATGACCCGTGATTCAAATAATTGCGTTGGACCAGCAGTACAATGGCCGGCGTCCCGCGAAACTCCCTTGTACATCGGACGATCTGGACAGGGCCGATTGTCGACCGGTCAATATCCGCCGCCCCCGGCGTTGTCATTGATAAGCTGCCACACGGCTCTCGGGCGCCCGTCATTTTCATTTTTTCAATTCTATCTTTTCATTCGGTTTTTTTCCGTGTTTTCCCGACCGATCATAACTATGAGATCTCCAGAAGAGTCTGTTATGATGATATCAATAGAACCCCCAAAGGTGCCCCACGAGGACTGGCAGTTGCTCGGACACATCCCTAAAAACACATGAAACTCGTTTGATCACATTTTCCTCGGATTAGACCCCCCTTTCTTTTCAGGAATACCGTCCAACAATTCCACAGATTGCTTGCCACGTCATCCGAAGCACAGAACACGTTTCCCAGCATCACTGCGCGTGCTTCCAGGTGCTGACGGTCAACCGGAAAGAACTGGTCAGATGATGTCATTGGATAGAAGGTAATGCCGTAATCGTGTGTACGCAAGAAATGATAATTAACCGGAAAAACCAAATAGAAGTTCGCGAGTGAGATTGTCATACATAGTAAAGAGAACAAGTCCGACGTATGGTAAGGTAGTGGCAGAGATACAGCAACGGAGGGGTGGGTGGAGGTGGCGCGAAGCGCGCCTACCACACCGAGATGATGTGGCGGTAGGTTTGGTTTGGACCGAGTGGCTCAAAAAGATCTACTCTAATGTTTTCGCGCCGCATCAGTCAAGCACGTGTCAGCGAGCGTGGCGTACAGGACGATGCAGCGTTGGCCATGGTCGTACAACGATGTCAGCGAGGTCGGTCAGAAAAGTTCGTACACATCCAGTCGAACCGAAGCAGGCAGGTGGAAAGAAACGGAATGATTGAGGCCTGTGGGTGCGCACAAGTAGCGTGCCTGAGTTGTCGCGTACCCTCGCTGTTCCTTTTCACTCCCAAGAAGGGACGCCCACCAGAAAAGGCGAATGCGAACTCGGCCGTCCGACGTGGCTGAAAAGGGAGGTGTGTGATTGCTGCGGTGACTGTGACGCCTGCAGGTAAAACGGGTCGGTGGACGTGAAGAGCGAGGAAGGGTACGATTCGGTGGGCGAGCACGTGTGTGCGGCGGACGAGAGGGGTATTGACGCCGAGGAGGAGAGGACCCTCGATGCAGGGCCGTGGGCGTCGCTCCTGCAAGCAGACCACAGACATGCACTTGAGGACATTGGCGAATCGGATGTGACCATATCCTCCACTGTGCGCTCCTCGTCCATCTCCTCAAAGTCACACCAGGCGGTGTCAACGCTCTGTCTCCGAACAGAGGTGATACTCCGCTTGCGCGAGTGATCCGCGTGCTCTGAAACAGGGAGCGGCCAGGTGAATGTGGCGGAGGACGGCGTCCGGGCAGTAGGGGTGGTGCAGTGCTGCACGTTGGTGGGGTCACGCCGGGCGATGTTGACACTGACCCCGTGTGCAAAGGTGGTCGTGTGAGTGTGGGGTGGATTGAGGGACAGCTGGTGGGCCAAAAGAGTCTGGGCGAGCTGGGCCTGGAGAGAAAGCGGGGGTGTGAGTGAGATAAACTCCTGTGGAAGGCAGTGTTGGGTATCGTACCTGTAGTGCAGCGAGGTCTATGGCCTCCTGACCGATGTGGTTACCAGACAGGGAAGCGATGAGGTCGTCGACGGAAACGCTCATGATCTGGGTGAAGGAGGGGTAAGAGGTGGAGGTGGAAGAGAGGAGATCCCGGACAACGCGGGACAGGTTTGACGGGGGTCTAGTTTAAATAAAAGGCTGATATTGGACTACCCCAAACCTAGCTGATCGCTCCGGAGCTTCCCCGGCCCACTCCCCCGCCGCACCGGCTCCGTTAGAGTCCCCTGCACACAAATAATGCCGTTCCCAACGCCACCTCAATTCCTGCCAACAGAACCAAGGCTTCCGCTTGCGAGCACCTTGGGACTACAGCGAACGGGGACCAGAACCCTCTGGAAAGTCGACCGGCCTGCTGGCAGACCAACTAGCTGCGACGTGTTGAACGTGAGAGCTGGGCAGGGGGATCTGTCCGTGTGTACCCACTGACCCTGGACCTCGACGCATCTAAGCCGGACTTTGCACTCACGCTTGGATCGAGCAAAAAAGACCCGACAATGGTGAGGATTTGACGCAAAATGGAGGGAAAGTTCGGGCCAACTTTGCCGGCCGGTTCAAACTCCGCGTCACCGGCTCGGACTCGGACAAGACTACGTATTCCTTCCGCAGAGGGCCATCAGCGCCCCGAGCCAGCCCGAGACATTTGATTGATCCATCACGGCGGCCATCATGCATGATTGCGATACACCGCTACACTGCTTTCCCAGATTGCAACCATATCTGCCGCACTCGCTGAGCGTGACAGCGTCAGAGATCTCACCGCATATCGTCCTTGTCCGCATGAGACGTATGAAACTGCAATAGATATGTATCTAGATACATCCCCCGTGTAAATACTTCACCCTAGTTCTTCTCTTTCTCTCCAGCGGATGCGACTGCGCGAGCTTGTTTCTTCTGCAAACCCTGCAAATACTGTGACCCGCCGACGTTGAAAAAGACAACCCCAAGGGCCACGATCCAGCACCCATACCATCCCACCCGAGACCACGCTTTCATGCAGTCTGACAACGTCAGCAGCATGAAAGGCGCACCCACATAATTGAGCAGGGATATGCAAATCAAAGTGCCAAGAACATCGTAGGCACGTTTCGCCCAACCCGGTTGTGCTCCAGGGGCTGGCAGCAACAATGGGCGGAAACCAGCCCGGCACTTTCGACCTAGATAGGTAACAAAGCCACCGAGGACAAACGTGAGGTAATAGCCGGGTGAGACGCCATGCTGCATGTTCCTTGTCAGCATCATACCAGGAACCAATTCAATAGCCGCTTACCCAGAATGCACTCGTCGCAGAAGTGGTCAGGGTGCTGCGGAGTCCTGGCTTTTGTCCCTTGGGAGTGACACGCTTGTAGATGCACTCTCTGAGCCAAATGTTCGTGTTGATGTTCCACGCATCCAGCATCATTTTAAAGTTCTCGGGCAGCTCGACCTCGAGCCATCTAATGTTTCCCGCACCCTCCCAGAGCGACTCACCCGAAGGCCCGAATCCAGTGAAACCAAGTCCAGTTATAATGCTCGCACCCTGAAACATAAATCAGTCCAATACACGTCAGCATCCATAGAGTTCCCATACCTCTGTCAACGACCAAACTGCAGTGAATTTGCAACGCTCAATCAACCCATATAATTGGAAAATGGCGATCCTGGAAAGTTATGAGATTCGTACACACGTCGACCCAGTCATTGGCAATACCGATAGAGGAGGCTTTGCTCCGCGAACCACGGCGATAGCGCCATCCTGAAGTTGTAAGTCGGGAACAGGGTCACGAAAATACCCAAGGCGACGAGGCCCTGGAGCATCTTCCGGTAAGCAACGCGTTTTCGGCCATCAGGAACCGTCCTTCGCAGAGGTCTCGCGGCTTCGACCGACTTGAACAATGACCCGTCGATCAACGATATGTAGGAGGCGTAATCGATATATGGTCCAACTATGATACCAGGGAAGTAGAACCTGTCGTGCAAGCGGTTCAGCAGCGCAAACGCGATTCAGTCCGGCAACGTACGAGAATCCGAGGAACTCTAGCAATGAGGGGTATTTCGTGACGCGTTTCTGAAGTTGCCACTTGTCTAAATCCTAACGACGGTTTCGTTTGTAAGCCACGGGGAGATGTACGGGGCATCGAAACAACGAACTTCTTGTGGCCTCCTACCATCATAGACGTTCCATGCGAAAGCCGTCAATTTCATGGTGAGGACCATCTGAGGGGCTGTGATTTCGATCGTATCGGTAG
>JBBPPY010000141.1:0-36034 GCA_038092195.1 Leccinum barrowsii
CATCGCTACCCCCGACGTCCCCGCCCCCGTCCCGACGCCCGACGCTCCACCGCGCACCGTCCCCGCAAAGCGACCGCGCGAACTCTCCACCGCTGCCTCCTCCACCTCCCACTCAGAGCCCCCTACGCGGCGTATCAGAACAGCAACAGCCCCGAAGCCAGTTCCCGTTCCTGCCCAGGCCCACTCATCCGTGCGTCACGTGCATCTCGTCCACGGACAACCCACTCACTCGCCACTCCCGTAGACCGGTGCACCCATCCTTAGAGTCAATGCCGCGCAGTCCCATGTGGCCTTACCCGTCCGCCAGGTTTGCGATTGTCCCTCCCCCACCGCCATTATATTACCTCTGATCTGATTCTCAACAGGCCTTGCTTAAGAGCCTCTATGACCACTTTGTCGTTTTGTACGAACACCTCTTGCCTTCTAATCCCACCATCGCCTCCGAGCATGCCCTTCGCCAAGAAGAACAGGTTTACAAGAATTCGACAAAGCTCACTTATCGCAATGTGCGCACTCACGCTCCTCCCTCTCTGGCCCTCTCTCATCTCTACCCAGGCAGTCATAAATTCGATCGCTGCCGTGAAAAGGCGCGTTATCCCTACATCAATCGCTCATCTTTCCGTCGGCACGGAGGAGGACATCGCAGCTCGCTTGGAAGCGCGGAAACAACTCGATCAACTCCAACTCACCCGTCCTCTCCTCTCTCATCTCGTCATGTCCACAGATACCATGAAACAATGGGGTTATATAACCGAAGTACCCCATGGCGACGGTGGATCAGAGCCACATCTAGTCGGACACACGATAAAGTGTGAGCGTTGTGGTCAGTCCTACAAGGTTACCCCCACCCCCACCCACGACGAGTGCACATATCACTGGGGGAGACCGTTCAGCAGAACGATCAACGGTGTGTGCCAGAACCCATTTTACCTTCTTTTCCCGTCCAAACGTTTCCTCGAGGCGAGAAACTGCGCATATACTCATGCTGCTCAAAGACCACAAGCGAGGACGGCTGTTCAAGAGGATTTCACGTCTATCATGAATCTGATCCAAACAATCTCCATCTCCGTCATCCATTTTCCCCAACACGACCACCAAAGTCCTGCGATGGTGAAAAGGCCGTCGACACTGCCTTTGATGTCGTTGCTCTTGACTGCGAGATGATATACACTACAGGTGGCATGCGTGTAGCCCGTGTCTCAGTCGTCGATGGCGCTGGATCCGAAATTTTTGACGAATTGGTCCGCATGGATGACGGTATCGAGGTAATGTCAGTATCCTCCACTGAGACACCTCGGTTCCGACCTGATGTCTTCTCAGAGATTACAACACCCGATTTTCCGGCATCACGAAGGAGGACCATCAAAAGGCGTCGCTGACGCTTCCTTTAATACGACAGTCCCTCGACGCATTCATTAATTCCGAGACAATAGTTATCGGACACGCCCTAGAAAATGACCTCAAGACGCTGCGTATGCTGCACCCTCAATGTGTCGATACCGCAATCCTATTTCCTCATCGAGCAGGACCACCATATAGGCGGTCTTTGAGAGATCTGTCTGTGATATCTTGCATTGCGTTCGCAGCTTTTGCTGACCGCGTGACCCATCAGCGCAAAAGAACACCTTGGGATATCGATCCAGACTGGAGGTGGTTCCACGGGTCATTCTTCAGTAGAAGACTCTGTTGCGACACTCGACCTCGTGCGATGGCATGTTCTCAACAAAACAAAAAAGAAGACAACACCAGATTCATAACCTGTCATCACCCACGCTGTATACCAGTTCATATATATAATACTAGCTCATACGTGCTTGTCATCTGACTGTAATACACTCGATCAGCCGTCGATAAATGTACTACATAGAAGCTTACCGCATTACGTCCATGAAGTGATTAGGCCTTCGGGTCTTAACGAGCTAGGGGTGCTTGACAAGACATGTTCATAAAGTCCAAAAGGAAACAGAGGAAGGGGCATCTAACCTGTGCGCGACGCTAAACGTCCCATGATGTCCTCACTGCCCTCCTGGTCCTCTACGTTGTCTGACTGCGTGACCTGTGAGGGAATGATAGGTGAACAGGCGTCGTCGACCGATACTGTCAAAGGAACGAACCACACGCAGCACCGATTTCTTCGAGGACTCTTGCATTTCCCCGGCTATGATCAGTTCGTCCAGTATCTACACCGCAGGTCGCGTGAGCCTCCTGAACGATACACAGGGAACGGAGTCACCCACCGCATACGCCTTTTGGAAGTTGAAGATGCTGCCAATGAACAACTCGTCAAACGTCTCGTGCCATGATGAACCATCCACCCGCCGACTTACAGGTCCAGCTCGCACACCTAAAAGGTCTCAAACAAACGTGCAAAAGAAGGGTCAAGGATGACGCACGTTTCCAAAGTATCGGTCCAAGACCTCCACGTAACGGTGGATGATCTCTAGCGTGATGAGTTCGTTGTCGGTGGAGCTGATCCCGCAGACGAAGAACAACGAGGCGTATCTCCGGTAAACGACCTTGGTATCTGCGTCCGCGACCCCGTCAGCTCAACGAAAACGGCGCAAGAAGTGACGACTGCAAGGGCGCCGCTCACCCTTGTACTCTAAAAAGTTACACATGCGCGTGCGCCGAGCCAACACCAGCTGGGTGACGTCCTTGACGATCTTGGCCTTGACTTTCGGGGCCGTCGTCGTGAACCATTTCGCGAGACGTACTTTGCCTGATCAGATGCTTAGTGTAAGCCGACATTCGTCGTCTTTTCGGAGAATAACAGAACGAGCCTTGTCGCGATACGAGCAAGATGTAGTTGATCATGACAGAGTGGGCATACTAGTGGCTGTACATACGATTACAGCATTCTATGTACAGTACGACCTGTAATGGTCATCCACTATAATATCACCAGCGTATGGAGCTTCCGTCTATGAATATCGAATGGTCAGCACAAAAGCCTCGGTTGCGCAGAAATAAGGTATCAGATTAGATCAAGACACATTCATCGGGCACCACACTCTCACAAAGGAGAGACAATAAGGGTGCCCTCGAACCACTTGTTGTCGTCATTCATAATCTAAATAGAATGTCACTTACCAAAGGAACTACTTTTTGCGCGGCCGACGGATCGCATTAGAGGACACTGGTGACGAGGATGATGATGGTGTAGACGTCTGAGTAGAAGAAGTTGACGCCGCCAATCTTCTCTTTCTTCGCAGCTCCCAGTAGTCAAACAACCACGTCTGGATGAGCCCAAATGTCGCCGACGTTACCCAATACAAGACGACGCTCTGTAAAACCAATGAGCCCAAAGAACCGACAATCAAAAGACGATGACCGTACCCCAGGGACCATCGCTGCCACGAGGATTCGCCCGATGGAAACTAATCTGAGAGCAGACTTGATAATCTTCTGAGGTTGGATCACCGTCTCGCCTTTTGCGATCTTCTCCTCCCTCCACTGTTGCACTTTAACTTCGCGTTCGCGTTGCTGGTCCGTCATGAACCATCTAGAACTCTCCACGTTGGCCAACGTAATGAAACCAAGTGCGATCGGCAAGGCCGCGGTAGGGTCAGGATTCACGAGCGTGGAGAGAGTGAAGAAGGACTCGGAGTCGAGGGGTGTGGGATGCTGCGATATGTGTGCGAGCACGACAGAACCCCCAATGAAGACGGGCAACTGCGTGAGGGGCGGTACAGCCATCGTCGTCACCGGTTGGCAACGATGTTCCGCGAACAGCTCTTTCCGGCGCGTCGCAACCTGGGGGAACGAGTTCAGTTCGCGCTCATGGGAGAGAATGACGGGACCGTACGGCTTCTTTCATTCTAGCACCGTGGACCGCTTTTATTTCCTCCTTTGTACCTCGCACCTTGTCCCTCTGCATGCCTTCGAGTACCCTTTTCGCGATTACTGGTACTTCTGACTGTAGGCGAGGTAAAGCCTCTTCTTCCGCCCTCCACTGCCTTCGCTTGGACTGCAGGACTCATCAGCGGAGAGTTGGATGGATGGCAGTGAGCAAAAATCTTACCCATACTGAGAATGGAACGGTCAATGCGAGCCGAGTGAGCACGGTACAAAGGATGATGGTTGCGGAGTACGCAGGCCAGGACGGAGGAAATGGAAGAGCTGTTGCAAGGTCTAGGAAACCATCCTTGAGGACATCTAAGCTGACAAAGGTCCTTCGAGACTGGTGCAGGGAGAGACCAAGCTGGGGCTGCCGACAATACGCTCTACCAAGGATGCAGCCGCGATGGGCAGCGTGGCGTACCAACATCAACCAAAATATTGTCGCGTCTTACGTTACATACAACACTGCAACTGCACAATAATGACACGCTTTAGTCCTCCTCATCCATATCAATTACTCCTTCTTCCGAGCTAGTCTCCGCCGGGCTGTAAGTCGAAAATGCAAACGATTTTGAGAGGAAGCTCCCCGGATTGAACACATGACAACCAGAATACGTCAACTTGTATTTTTCGTATTTGTCGGCGAGGACGACCTTCGGAAGAATGTAGTTCAACGTCAGGCATTCAGGATAGTAACCCAGTGTCTTACGGCTGTCGGCAACGGATACAGACGCAACGTGTGGTCATAATCACACAACGTCGGTTGAATTTGATTCGTCAAGGGGATGAGATGACTTTGGTCCAATATCGTCTGCACGAGCTATGGAACATCTGCTCAGTATGAACCGAGGGTAAGACCGGATGGCTTTCGCATACATATCTTCTCAAATCTTCTCCTGTGACGTTTGGCTTCACCTCCACGGTATTTCGCAACATCCTCGCCATGGTGTCTTCGCGGAAAATCACAATCTCCTGTGCGAAAAATTTCAAGCGACAAGGGTTGCTCGCAAAGTGTACCTTTGGAATTTTTGCCCTGAGCTGGGACGTGAAGGATGAAAGAATTGGTCTCCGTGGCAGAGTGACATTACTTGTCAGATCAAGTGGACCAGGAACAAAGACAAAGTGAGCTGTACGAGTGATCTGAGGGTAGGAGGCAATAAGTTGAGCAAGGGAATCAAAATTTTCTGTCATGACTTTTAGTTTTGGATGCGCTCTAAAGTGATACCCAGCATGCCTTGGTATCGTTGAATATCTTGCCCGTTCCCTTGGACGATTGATCGGCTGGTGAAGTTACCGCACATGACAATAACATTGGGTATGAAACTGTTCTCAATGCAATTGTCGAACATCTTTTGAAGCCCAACAAAGGTCCGGGGATTGTCCAGCCAAACATCGGACAAGAAAAAGAAGTAGACATCCGAAAGTTCCTCCCGAACACGGCGGGCATAATTTGACTGGATGCAGATTAGCTACGAGTTTCAATAAGGGAACCAGACGCACATCCTCCAGCAGGGTGGTCGAGCCCTTCCCGAGAAAGTCTATGTGACCATATATTGAACTACAAATATAAGTAGCTGCTGCGTCCTTGTCGTAAGACAACTTACCGAGCAGTCTCACGATCTTCGCAAGGGGGTTGACCCATAGCGATCACTTCCAATGTACCATCTTGAGTATATTCGCCCTCTACGAGAGCAATACAACCTTCGGTGTATAATCCCTCACCAGGGTCGTCCTTGGTTAAGGTGAATACCTCCAGCTCCACGATAACATTGGCGATCATACCAGCTTGGAAACGTCCAACACGACGTCTCCCTCGGCATCTTCGAGACATAGCTTCCCTTCCATGTTGTGTGCGAGCATACCAAGGAGTAAGAACCTCTCCCCAGCTCTGCCTAGAAGCTGTTTTGTCGATTTCAACTGTCTCAAGATTTGTGGGAATATATCTCTCCTGATATCGCCGCCTTGACCATACCGTGACGAGATGTTCCCGATCGCGAGAGGGTAACGTGGAAGGCGAAAAATGTTCATTGCGTAGTATGTTCTGCTTAACGATATGAAGCCTGTTGCGCGCGGAAGCGATGCGTGACTCTGCTGTGCCAGACATGGTTGGCGGGACCGAGGATCTTTCGACATTACGGTGGTAGAAGACAGGACATTGGGAAGAGCATACCTTTCGAAAGTTCCCCGTTCGTGTGACCAGCTCCAAGCAGGCATTTCAAAAGCATCAAGTACATATAGATGACTTTCTGGGTCAAGCAGCTCTGTTTCAGCAGGATCACCAGAGCCTTGATCTTGAAGCGCTTCGTATACTCTCTGAAGGATAGGTAGAGAAACCTTCATGGACGCGTCTGGAGAAGACACTGAGGGATGCAGCTGACATGAACGCAGACAGCTCACCATCCTGTTTGTTGTACTCCCTTGCAATGGTCTCGATGGAAAACTCGATTTCTTCGTTCGAGATTTCGTGACGATCAAGGATTTCCTCCAGGAACTGCAAGGCTTCTGGCCCAAGCGAGTGACTGTACTTGCGAAAGACCTAGTGAAGCTGACCTGAACGTTTTGAAACGCACGTTGTATGGAACGTCAAACCTTGATTATGATCCGTTGGCGTGCATTTGCCATGTTGTACGAGCGTAAAACGGGAGACGCGTTTCGGCTCAAGTTCGCGCCAGTCACCTGACGCGAAGGCGCTGAATCGAGGCAAGTCCAGCTTAGCTCTACATTCGAATACTGTACGCAACGTTGATGATGCTTCCCACTCTGGACCTCGACATAAGACCGGGATCAGGCATAGGGATGTTTGAGCTAGGTCCGTTGCCATGTTCTTGCCAACCACGGCACTGATATGCGAGATACCCCTACTACTAGGTTCGTCCCTCTCGTCGGTCATTTCCACCCTGCGAACGCTCCAGCATCTGTACCCTCAAGTAGAGGTCAAGTTCGACCCGGAGAATGCGTCCACATCCCCAATAATACTCCATCTGCGTCCCTACTTTGATCTCCTTTTCTCCGCGTATCATCAGCGACTGCACACGATTTCCCTCAGAAAGCCAAGGGGTTCTCATCCCCCAATGGTGCTGCGATACAAAGATTCCGTCATCTGTTCCGGAAATGAGCCACTGCTCAAGATCCAAATTAGTCGGACTTTTGGGCCAACGTACCCGGGAGACGAACTGAGATATCCTGGCGTCTGGTTCAGTTTTGACGACGACGCCATCAGTGAAGGTCTCAAAGGTACCTCGTCGCATGCGATCTCAGATAATAGATCAAAGGAAGTCAAACGTATCATCGTTACGCAGAAGGATGCACAGGATGGGGGGCGTGATCCTCTCGACGAGGTCATTCCTTGCCCCGTGATGTATGGGGATATCTCCCGAGCCATTGTCAAGGTAAGGAGCAAACACGGGTCATATCTGCTTGTTTTTTCCATCTTGCATGCATAGGTCAACAACGGCGTTCTTCTCCACTTTTATGGCCCTTCTGGCCCCTCTACCTTGTCTCTCCATATCCGTCTGGGCGAAACCACTGCACAGGATCTCAATATCGATTTGGGAACACCGTCACGAATATATTATAAAGATGACGAGCGGATGGCAATTCATTCGCCCAGCCCGCATCTAGAAGACGAGAGCTCGAGCACCGATTGTGAGTCGCATGTTCTCAATGTATGGTCTCTCGTAATGGTCATTAGACTTTTATAATTATTTCAGTCATGGAATCGACTTATTAATTTCCGGTCAAACGCACCTGGTGCGCAAGATCATATTGCACTCTAACGTAGTGAGCAGCGAACTTTGGGCGACTGTTTGCTCAAGCTAAGCGGGTCTTTTTTTAGCCTGGATCTCCTTTGTTCCAACAGTATGAACGCTGTCCATGGGAAATAGAGGGCAAGCCAGAAGATGACGAAGATGGTCAGTAATTATTACACTTGTCTAGAACGGTAACTCAGTTGGGTTAGATTCACCTCCGAAGATGCGCTTTACTGACAAGGTGAGTTTTTCGACTTCTCCTGATTTCTAGTTCTCAAGGTAGATGCTTCAGTTCGAGGCGATCAGTCACTTTCTCAGCCCGAGAGATCCTCCACCATCGATGGTACACGATCGTACAGAATATGAGGATAAGATCACGTTGCAGAGTGCGACCTCAAGTAAGATCACTCTTTGTTATCGAGCGTCTTGTCTCACAATTACACAGGACTATATGGTTACGATGGGGTGATATTGGAAGTGAATGAAGCATCGCAAGTCGTGGCTGTCATGTTGTTTTGATGGACATCGTTTTTACACGTTCTACTGCACAAATTGTATCAGGGTATCTATGCATCAGCTGTAAAGATGTCGGGCCATATCACTCTAAGTTCTTCTAGATCGTTTATCACCGAGATTCCTTCCATGATTGCAGCCAAGTCGCCATTAGTCCCCAATGTCTTCTTTCTCCCGCCTTCCACGACCTCCAATCCCGTCTCGTAGAAGTGTGCACACCGCCCCCACCCCAGCTTCTTAGCGGCAATCACATTGTCCTTATTGTCGTCTATGAACAGGCATTTTGAGGGATCAGAAATGTTGGCGATTTTCATTGCCTGTAAAAACGGTAACCGTGAGTCGATTTCGCGGTCAAGGAAAAAGTTGTAGTGAATACCAACATTTCGAAAAAATTCGGGTTCTGGCTTGCAATTGAAGTTGGATTGCTCGTAATTGCAGAAAACCAGGCCTTCAACTTGATCCTGGAGGTTCAAGATATTGAGGACCCGATTGGCATGCTAGCCTACCTGTCAGTACTCATTCCCACTCTCAACGTTCAACTCGCAGGACATACGTTTTTGTACGCGTTGGTCAGGGCCCAGACGCGTACCTTTGACCTGTCCAAGTCTTCGAATAGCTTCCTCAGCTTTGGGTTCGGCTGGATACATTCCTCCAAAGGGAGTGTGCCATCACATTTCTCATCAAAATCGAGAGGGTCTGAGAAGCGGGGGATACATCATCACAATTTAAATGCCTGACTCGGATGTGATTGTCTACCTATGGCATGGTGCTGCGTGAGGCCGCGTAGAGCAAGTCCGTACTGTTTTTGGTACTTGTGGTGCAATTCCGAGGCTGCCTCTTTATCGAGGCCCAGGGAGACGAAGTATGCTAAGATGGATTCAGTAAATTGCCTGATCCCATAGAAATAAAACATACCGTGAATACGCTCGCCCATCGCATGTGACACCATGGTGCTGGCAGAATAAAGGGTGTTGTCGATATCAAACCAGACGATCGAGCGGGGATCTTTCGATAATTTGAGTGGAACGAACCGTGAACAGAACCATGCTATTCACACCTTCCGACGTCCCATTGGGAGACATGATGTTGAGGGGAGGGTATCAATGATGAGATGGTATATGATCGCTGCCAACGCGAGTCAGCCGGGCCGCTATCAGAGAGCTCGCTATATCGGGTGTATAGTTCCCACAGATTAAACTCCGACACACCATCGCATCGGTGTATACACTCACCGTGGCGATCGACGCTCTCGACAACTAAATCCTCAAGACTAACGACCAGTGAGTTGGATTTGTCCTGGCCAACGAGACAGTTACAAGGGGACATGCTTGTAAACATCCGCTAATCCGGTGGAGGGATCCTTTTCGTTGGATGTCTCGTTGGCACTTTGGATGTATCGATGCTCCCCTTGCTGACATTTGCATCTTCAGATGGCCCGCAGCAAAAAAATCATACCCGGGGTTTCCGCCCGCGCCCCTCAGGCTTCTGCTCGCCGTAGTTTGAAGAAGCTCAAAACATCTGAGTCTGAAGCTCCCACAACAAAAGAGGTTCAGGTCGGCGGGGAGAAGAACGGTGGCACTCGTCTCGTACCCACATCGAAGGCACCCCGCTACTACCCTGCGGAGGACGTTCGTCAACCGAAGAAAAGTCGCAAATTGCCTAAACCCACCAACCTCCGCTCTACCATCGTTCCAGGCTCTGTCCTTATCTTGCTTGCTGGCCGTTTCAGGGGGAAGCGAGTGGTGTTCTTGAAGCAGTTGGAGAGCGGTTTGTTGTTGGTGACGGGACCTTACAAGATCAATGGTGTACCCCTACGGAGGGTGAATCAAGCGTATGTCATTTCTACATCGACGAAGGTTGACTTGGAAGGCTTTGAGGTGAGTGTCTTTACAACTTGCCAGCAAACAACCGTATCAATACATCGATCTGGTAGCTCGACCCTAAGGTCAACGACACATATTTTTCCAAGGCTGCTGTGAAGGGTGCTACTTCTGCAGAAGCAGAGTTCTTCGAGGAGGGCAAGCCAAAGCCAAAAGAACCCTTCCCAGAATCCAAGTCAGCGGACCAGAAGGCGGTTGACAAGGTTGTTATTGCGGCTGTCCAAAAGCAGGAGAACCTGGCCAAGTACCTGAAGGCCAGTTTCGGTCTCACGAAGGGCCAGTACCCTCATCAGATGGTGTTTTAAATAGCTACGTATGATGTGGACCGCATTGCACTATGTACAATGGCTTTGATCACGTGTCACATGTATGACGGAAGTGTCAAGTTGCACGTTGACAGTTAATTGACGCCGTTTCGACAACTCTCCTTTTCGTCAGTGCCAACTCCTTGACTCACCCCGTGGCTTCTTGATCACCGCGCGCCTCACAAGGAAATGCCGTCTGTCCAGCTCCGCTCGCGGTTACTTCTCGCTGGTCTTGGCTTGGTCCTCTTGTTCAAATGGCCCACGAGCACGTCCTCCTGGATCTTGCTCGCCTGCTGGCCTCTCAGCGCGCTTTTCTTCTTATACATCGCCCGAGTTTACCTCGCACCCTCAGTACTCATGCGCTTCTCTAGCCATATTCGTGTTCGCAGCATCAGCTTGCGTTCCATTCGCGGTCTCTACTTTCGGAAAGGCACCTGGACCTGGCGAATCGATCGTTTTGTATATTCATACCGGTCTTCCACAGATGACGGACCCAGAAGACTCTCTTTCAGGATTGAGGGCTTCAAATTGGAGATCGAACCTCCCCCTACCCCGCGTCCACCTCCCACACGTCCTACTCATAGGCGGGGACTCACATTTGCAGACCTTTCACCATCCCCTCTGGCGCTCTACTTATGGTCCGTGTTATCACGGCTCTCCGTCATATTCGATCCTGTGGTTCGGCCCTTCATTCGCCTTGTCGTATATGCAGCACTTCAACAAGTCATTCGTTTTATTCCAAGACTCATGGAAACCGTCCAAATAGACATTGATCAAGCTGTTGTCTCATACGTCGGCTCTCCTAGATTTCAGTTCGTTGTACAGGATGTCGCGTTCAAGGGTCATGTTTTCTTCGCTCAGAGTCCACAAATTCCGCCAATCCGAGACGATGCTCCTTCACACAACCAGGCGTTGAGCGCACGAGCCCTTGCAATGGGTGCATGGAAGTCGCGTCTTTCCAACGGGTTCCGACGTGCTTGGACCCGCACCTGGAACGATACATTAGGGCGAACGACCGCCTCGGTCACATATGATCTAGCGGTACAACGGATTCACGCATTCATTCCGTCAGATGATCAGGTTCAGATGGGTACGTTCAACAGAACGTTTGCTCGAGTGATTACCTAACCCGGGATTTCAGGTCTGTCGGAAAGCAGGACTATACTGCGCTCCCCCGAGCCGTTTGTTTTCAGTGGTTCGGCCCGCTTTAGCCCAAGAGACGGCACGGTTGAACCACGCAGCGTTCAATGTCGAGTAAAAGTCGGAGCCATTGATGTAGATGCCGACAACCTCCAGCGTTGGTTATCGCACTTTAAGAATACGACCGAGAACGTCCCCGTTCCGCCTCCCAGCTCACTCAACACCATTTCCTCCCCGTGGTTGAAGAGTCCTTTCAGTGCAGTCAGTATTTGCTTGGCTCTCAGTGGAACCGTATTGACATTGCCAAGTCTTCCTTAGCCTCGGATTTTCGTGCTCCAGTCATTGCAAAGAGGAAGAAGCGGAATACGAAGGTATGTACCTTGATGTTCATCTCAGCGCATGTGCTCAATGGCTAGTGTGAAGCCTCTCGAGTTGATTACAGCTGTACATCTTGATCTAGACTCCGTTACGATTTCGCGGAAAATTGGTCACCACAAGTACAACCTTATCTTCAAATCAGTGACCTGTTCGTGCGAACCCAGAAATGAGACGGTGAACGCCGCCCACCGTGCTTGGCTAGGAAATGAATCGTCTATCACATCCCGGGCATTCCTGTTTCGCCTAAACCTCCAGAGCGTTTCCTTACACAGACCGAGTGGAGTAATCCGATCCAATCCTCCTATTCTAACCATCCAATCCGTCTCGATCGACGCTACACTGTTGAATTGGCCGTCAATGCTACCGTTCGATCCTTCCTCTCGCTGCGATGCCAATCTACCGTCTGTATTCCTCGAGGTCCAGATTGCTTCTGTATCATTTGCAGACCGTCATGACATGCTATTCAATCTAATTTTGGAGCCCGGCTCTCTCGAGAATATGTCAAGTGCACAGTCCTCGCCCGTGTTGCCAAATGTTATCTCGCCAGTTCCTCGATTCGCTGCCAGTGTGACGGTGGGACCCGTTTCTGCACGCGTCTTGTGTGCTGATGTTCCTGGAGTCGAGGAGCCGTATTTGGTGGAATTGGAAACTCAAGGGGTAGTCTTTTCTTCTTCCTCCGACTTCCATATAGGGGTAACTTCGACTCGACATCTCTCACTGGACGGAAACCTCCCTTTCCGCATGACATGCCCTTTCACCTTCTTTTTGCACCCACTCTTCTTGCGACTACGCACACATTCTTCAAACGCAACGACCCGACGAATGTCTAGGTGGGGTTCGGAATGCACGAGCAGTGAGACTTTGTTTTCCCTGGAAGCTGTGGAGGCCAACGGAATGTTAACGGGACTCGGAGAAGCGAATGATGACGAACAATGTGTGCGCGCCACATTGAACACACACACGCTATTCGTCGACCTCGAGTGTTGCACGGAAGCTGGGATGGTGGAGTTATGGCACCCTGAAAGGCTCAGAGTTCTGAGTGTTCTTCTATCATTGCTTTCTGCTCGTTGGCCTTCCTCAAAGGCAAGGACTTCCCCTTCTCCGTCACCAACATCACCTTTGGGCTGTGCTATGTCGTTTTCTGTTGCGCGGTTTGTGCTGTTTGTTACGGGCTCTGATATCAATCCCGACGCGGACAAGGATATCACTCGCGGAATCGCGTTCAGCACTGGTTTCTCTCTGCGGTATCATTCTGTCAACACAGAGCAGAGGCACGCTCTTCCACAATCTCCGCAATGCTCTCAAGACAGGGCGAACTTATCCTTGCCTGCCGATAAACTCAGCCATGCTGCCCTGCTGCAGAGGGTTTCCGAGGCTCCAGGGATGAACGTGATTGCCGGAAACCTCATTTTGTGGAACACGACAGTGCGCGCTGCAGCCGCAGACAAATTCTCGATGGATGACCCACAGATCACAGAGAGAGATAGCCCTCTCCTGCACACCAAGCTACTTCTTTCAATCAAAGATATGAACGTGGACGTCAAATTCACTGCGAAATCCCTGACGAGTTCCGTAGGACCGGCATGCGATGTGACATTCAGCGTCGACGACGTACTGACGCACTTCGAACTTGGCCTTACATACTCAACTTTGCTTGCATTACAAACAGTTCAAACTCTTCGGCAATGTGCAACCTCATCGAGAGTCCCAGAATCACCATCATATCCTACTCATTCCACTATAATGAAGATTCACGGCTCAGTTAAAGCTATTCGAGCGCGTTTCCGACTTATGGACGAAACTGCGGTCGCGCGGGTCAACTATCTTAATGTGGCCCTGACTCCTCAAGACGCTCGCTGCTCTGTCAATTCGTTGCTTGTTTGGGTTCCGGTCAAACAACAACATTCGGTCGTCAAAATGCCAGGAAAAACTTGGGAGGAACTCGGGCGTTTGCACAGATGCACTTTATCGCTTTCTCCATCCTTGACCGGTCCTATTCTGGTCGAGAGCGACAGCCTACGCTTTCGCATCCCCTCTAGCTATGTTTTCGCTGACCTTCAGCTTGCCACCGTGGTCACTATCAAGGCAATCAGGCATCTAGTTCACGTGGTCCAAAGCACTAAATTCACCCCTATCCCCCCTCCCGAGGCTGAGTCCGCAAAACTTGTGCCCGATGTCACCTTCAGTTGTCGGATGCTCTGCATCGAGGCTGTAGATGACCCCTTTGAGAGTCAGTTGGGGCTCAACTTCAGGGTTGGTCTCGCTGCAGCAAGAGCCAGGCTTCACCGGGAGGAAGCTTTCGACGCAAAAGTGATAGTGGTCAGGTCGGGGCATTCAGCGACAGACGATGCCTCAGTTGCGAACACAGACTATCAGTTTGGCAGAGAGCATTCAGTCTCTGTTCAAGACGCTCGTCAACGTTTGAATGTCGCACACAGTCTAGATTGGACAACAAGGCACCGCCAACACCTTCAGGAACGAATGGCTCAAGAGGAATTAGTTTATCGCGAACTTCATGGTGCAATACCGCTAAAACGTCCCACGAAAGCTCCAGATCTCGTCAAGCCCGCCAAAACCTTGCGAATCCCTCCACTGCTTCGCATTACCATCTCAGGACTTCGTCTGCATCTTCAGCGCCCTACCTTCCCTCCCAAACACTTGACCTCCTTTCTGCATGAACAAGGGAGCGGACTTCCCCACGAGACGTGCTACTCCCTGCTTATACCCATGCACCTGCACATCTCCCTCACGGCTCTCCAGGCCTCGCTTCGTGACTATCCATTGCCACTGCTTTATATTCCTCCACATTCTGGTGATGGCGGGTCTCCCTCGCTTGTTTTTGATTCCAATCTTGTCATCGCTGAGGAAATAGGTCCTCCCCAATCGGTTGACTGGATCTCCTGCCCCGTGGTTGGTCTTGAAGACGGATTTTCTGATACACCCCCGCTCGTAATTTGCGTCCCGAAGACCCTCATGCCGGTGAAGACATACGCTCGGCCAACTGTATCGGTCCTCACAGACCAGACAACCGCATTCGCCTGGGGAGTTAGCTACAGTCCAGCGATCCATGATGTTGTTCGGGTTCTAGATAGCTTGACTCCGGAAGCTCGAGATCCATCTCCACATATTGGCTTCTGGGACAAGGTAAGAATATCATTTGTTATAGGATGATTTGACTTAAAAAATTCTCTAGTTGAGACTGATTTTCCACTGGACAGCTGAAATTTCGTTCAAGGAAGAAGTTCGTCTGTACATCAAGGGTAGGCATCATTAAGAAAAATCGCACGCAGGTGTTTACATATTTTCAGGTAATCGCGATCCATACATATTGGATAATGATGGCGCAGGTTTTGCCCTCTGCTGGCAAGGTAAACCACAGATCAATATCGGCTCTCGAAACAGAGATCGAGAGCTCGTACAGGTTTACAGTGATTCCATGTCCATAATTATACCCAGGTGAGTTATTTTCATTTCATTTTTACATGCATCTAACTCTTCTTCAGGTTCGAGTCGGCGACTGGCTCTGAGGGCATCTACGCACAGGGACGCATTGTTGCACGAAATGACTGGGTCAAGTTATGCGCCAACTTGTGCTCTGGCGTTCGTTTTGGCGTGGGGGCTATGTTTGAACGCACGTGTAATGGAGTGGGGTGTAGTAGGTGCACGGGCTCTCCTTTCGATCGTGAATGTCGGTTTTTCCATTTCCGACCACATCATAGCGTGGAGCTTGTCAAAGTGGAGTCTTCGGATCTCCAGGTGGGCTTTGATTTTCCACAAATTTCGCCTACTGTTCTAACGAGCGCAGGTTGATTCTTACTGTGGTTTCCGGTCGAACTTCATCCACTTGTCGTTTTCAGTGACTTCGGCTCTCCGACAAGGATCGACTGACTCCGATTCCCAATCAAGTAGCTTTCACCTCACTCCGAAGGCATTCTCCAGTTTTTGGTCATGGTGGGGACTATTCGACAGCGGGCTAGCCTTACCCATCAGACAGGGTTCCCTATACCCGCGGAGAGCGCTGTCACCCAAGTTTGCACGTCACGTGGCAACGCTCAAGTACCGGATTTCAGTGCCAGAGCTGTACATAACGCATGTGTACATTGATGACAGCAGAGAATCATGGGAGGATGGGACCACGACTGTTGTGGGCCTGAAAGCCAAGGTCAGCCACTTCCAGGCCGACATGCATCAAAGGGACCAAGAGACAATCGCCCCGGGCAAAGTCCCTGACAGCATTCAGGTCGTGCGACATAGACCATTCTACACCGCTGAAGTCGTCCTCAAAAATATCGACCTTCGTGCTATATTGGCTGTTTTCTCTGAGCCGCTCAAACAGTCAGTGCCTCTGTCCGCCAGCCATAACAGCAGCTTCAAGGACCAGGCCTCCTCAAGTCCGGGGATTCCTCCATCATGGCTGAATAAAGATGACTGGGTCGAAACAGATTGGTCGCCTTCACACAATCTTCCAGAAATCCAATTATTCCCTGTACTTTCCTGCCCAAAGTTAACCTATCTCAAGAGAAACTCGCGTGTCACCAAGATCCAAGTGGAAAACAGTAAATTTGGTGATGAGAATACTCACACATGTTTGCTTGGGAGTGAGCCCTGTAAGAAGCGTCGTCCTTCAGTATCAATTTAGCTCTGATTCGTTCTTCTTTTACTTTTCTTGCTCTAGCTGTCCCGCAAGTGGAGATCTCCCTTGCAGAAGAACGCATTCTTGCGTTGCATCATGTGGCCGAGGAGGAAGTAAAGTCACCCCGACTCGTACAGGTGCGTTTTACAATCAAAAGAGTGAAATATATATTGATCCATTTCTCAGAGGCAATATCCTTTGGATAAAATGGTCACCCTTCTCCGAGACTATGTTAACCATCTGAAAGCAGTGGATCAGTCTCCGGAGGAGGGTACACGCCAGAGTAATGTTGAGAGTTATTATATGCCAGCTGAAATGGTCTCCGCCAACGAGTGGGCCGACTTTGAGAATGTCTATCAAGTGCATTCCCCAAATCTATTTATGTGCAATGCTGTCCGCGATGTGAGTTTTCTTTTTCTCCTCCAGGTATGCGAGAGTTCATTTTGTCAATAGATTTTGTCGCAATACTACAACTGTTCCAAAGCCCGTCGCGGGTATGAGTATCATATGGCAACTCGGTAGGTGATTGTAGTTGTACGTCTTCTCTGCTCTGATTGTGACCGAAAGTGTCGTCAAATTCATTCGAGATCAAGCTGAAGCCATGCTACAAGCAGCTGATCAGCCTGAAAAATCCAAGGCCTCGGGTGGTGCGGCACAAGTGGCCGCCTCTGCCTTGCGCAGGATGTTGACCGGAGGACGAGGCAGCACGTCACTGGATATCCAGACGGACGTCCAAACGTCCGACCCAGCCGACGTAAATCCCTTAGAAGGATGGGAAGAGGGCGTCGTCCTTCGCAAGAGGCATTTCTGCCTTCTGCTAAAGCCTCAAATCATTTTGCGGAGCACTGATCCGGTCCCCGACGTTGATATGGAATCGGTCGTAATCCTTGCCGCAGTTCAGGCAAAGTTGCAGACGTTCAAGATAATGGATGCGTCCAATTTGGAAGATCCTGTCAGTGGCCATATCATGCACAGGTACGACATTGTCTTGTGAATGGGAGCTTAACTTACCCTCGGATTGTAAAAGGAACTACATCTCGTTAGATGGCCTGCAGACCTTCTGTCCTGCTGATTCGGATACATACGACAGTGGCTCGGTTCCTTTGGAAGTGCTACTTGATTACCGTTGCGAGAGCGACTCCTTTGATCGTATTGTTCCTCAAACCAACGCCAACTGCCTATATGACCGGTTCAATCGACTCAGACTTCGCAACAACTTCGCTTCTACGACTCCCCCGAAATCAGAGCGTTCACACCGAGGAAAGCATGCACATCTGCAGAATGACACTGTTGAGTATTCGCCGTGACTCCCTTTCATATATCTGACTTCTTGCAACCCAGGACTTGGTGCAGGTTCACGTTCCGCGCTTTACGGTATCAGCGAACGACCGACATTTCCAGTTTATTTCCAACATCATCACACATCTGATCCTCTTTTCGGATGTCGCGCATAAAGCACGGCTGGAAAAGTTGGAGACTCTCCTTTTTGCGTATGACTTCACAGATTCGAGGTCTGTTGCCAGTGTCGTCTCCAACCTTCAAAGTCGACTCAGGAGCATGCTCGAGACACATGATGATGTCAGTCGCCAAGTGCAGGATAACCGTGCCCAGACAAAGTCGCAGACTCTCAAGCTCAAAGCTCACATCTTCCTGCTAGTGGAAGAACTCAACCTGATTTTTGACGCGATTCGCTTGGCTCAGAGCAGGACAGATGGTCATTCGGACAATAAATCCGCTCTTCTTCTACAGGCTTCTTCATCAGAAATTTCCTGGAAGATGTTGGACGATAATCGGGATCTGCTCGCGAAACTTGCTATGCGCAATATAGACTTCTCGTGGTTGAGCAAACAGGATAGTTCTACGGCCAATCGCTTGACGGTTGGTGACCTGCAGGCTTTCGATGGGTCACCGAATGCAGTTTGGACAGAAATTGTCTCAAAGTACGAGGAACCTTCCAATCACCCACTTTACAAGGTACTTTCCGTTCTGGAGCATTTTGGACGACTCTCATTGCATGAACAGAGAGACCTTTTCCTCGACGCCGATTGGACGGTGCTTGCTCCTGTTGGCGGAATCACAATTTACGAGAAGTTCCAGCTCGACTTCCATCCGATTCGTCTGCAACTTGATGCACGCCTTGGCCAGCGTATCATGGAATATGTCTGGCCTGCTCGGCGCGGGAGGAATCTGGCCGATATGGAGCGTGTGGTTGATTATCTATCTGATCGACCTCTGGAGCCTCCTCCTCCCAGATCTTCCCTCGAGTCCTGTGCATTGACACAAAAATCGCGCGTGTCACTGGATTCAAGCAGGCTTGCGCCAAATCTGAGGAAACTAGGTCCTTCTCGATCATTTACCGACTTGCGTAGTGCAGCCGCTGATTCCACAAAAACACCTGTGGAAGCGTCCTTCCCCCAAGCAGGAACATCAGATTCAGATGCCAACGAAGATTCCTGGAGCATCATGAAGGCCACTCGCGAAGACCCGCCTGGAAAGGACGACGCTGTAGAAATGAAGACTCGTTCGTCTCAGAAAACTTTCATTCTAGTGAAAATATCGAGGTTGGTGAACATACTGAATCACTGGATTGGATTTGGCTCAACTCGTACACCAGCATCGAACTTCTGCTGAGCATGATGAAGGCAGAATCTTTCGAGTGCCGTGATGCGCGAATCCGTACTCATACACTTGAGTTCCGTAATCAGACTTGGAGTGTACGAATCTTTTTCTCTCCGGCACAATGATTTACTCATCTGTCATAGTTCGAGGAACTGGTCGACCAATTCTTACCCAGCAATCTGACCTGGAAAGGTTGGGTCCGCATGGCCTTCCATCAACCACTTGTCCCAGTGCTTCCAGTGGCCCGTGAACTCTTTGCGAAGACGAAGCTAATTCCTTCCAAAAATGCTTCGCAGAACGACTCTCGCACGTCGTCCAAGAGGGTCATTTTTCGGGGAAAGAAAACTCCCACTGACGCCACGATACGGGTCCAACGAAGATCGTCTTCAAGTGGGGATGCTCCCGGCGCCCTTGCTCTTGGCAACAACGTACTCATGCCAACACTCACGGATGAGCCAGAATCCGTGGGCGCAAGGGTAGTACTGGAACAAGGACTCGGCGGCAAACGTCAACAGGGTCGACCACGGTTGCTTGGTGTGTTCTCTCGTGGAAAGCATGAGACTCATAGCCCATCAATCCCGAGCGTGAGTATTTTTTTTCCCTTTGACTTGCCCTCGTTCACACGTTTCTCTAGGAGGGAGAGCATCATGCGTCGGGTGGCCCCTTATCGAATATGCAAGGCTCGACTGTGCATGATGAATCGAATAACAATCACTGACTAAATTATCGACGTTACTTGCTCGTTGGACTTGTTTGGCAACATTCTGTAATTATCTCGCATTGCTACATTGATCTGCATATATTATTATAGCACCGTTTCGTTCCTGGAGGAGTCCTGGTGTGTTCGATGGTAATCATCGTTGTCCTCAGGACCCCTTGATATTAAATTATCGCCATTCTCCTGCCAACCTTGTCCATGACACTCGCTGAGACAACTGATATACTTGCATTGACATTACATAAGCTACATCATAAACAATCGGGGATTGTTGAAATCCGATTACTACGCCAAAGCCAGGTCAAGCTCCTGCCTCCAAAGAGACACCTGGCCGGCCCACAAAGCAGCATTGAACTGCACTGTCCTCCCGATGCTCCCATCGGACCGGATATGAATGATCGCAACACAACTACCCAAGGTCAAACACAAAGCCTGCGCGACATGAAAAGGCCTCGATAAATTAACCACTTCGTGGGCGCTGTTGAAGCGCAATGATGAGATATTCAAGCATTCTCACGAGCCCAGCGAGCAGCAGCGACCAGGTTAGTCAAGGAAGCTGCGAAGAACGTATAAGCCTATTCCAACGTACAAATGAATAGAATGCCATACCTTCCGTTTCTTTCCAACCACGTGTCTTCAGACCGCAGTCTGGGTTGACAAACGTCAGGGCAGCAGGAATAATGGAAAGGGTTGTCTTGAGACGGTCTCTAATCTCTTGTTCGCTAGGAATCCGAGGAGAGTGGATGTCATAGACACCGGGACCGATGTGATTAGAGTAACCGTACTGCTTGAACGTTTCCAACAATTTCATGTCGCTTTTAGAGAATTCGATCGAAATCACGTCGGCATCAAGGCGCTGGATGGACGTGAAGATATCGCCAAAGTCGGAGTAACAGAAGTGGGAGTGGGTCTGGGTTTCATCGCGAACACCCGCTGTGGAGAGCTTAAAGGTGTTAACAGCCCATTCCAGGTATTCGTCCCAGTCAGCGGCACGCAGAGGCAACTGGAATAGAAGTTAGATGACTGCCGTGCTTATCTTGCGAATTCAACTTACGCCCTCACGGATGGCCGGCTCGTCGACTTGAATGGCGGCAATGCCAGCAGCCTCGAGATCAACAACTTCATCGCGAAGTGCCAATGCCAACTGCTGGGATTGCAGCTTGCGAGGCACGTCATCGCGAGGGAATGACCAGTTCAGGATCGTCACTGGACCAGTGAGCATACCCTTCATGGGCCTCTTGGTAATGCTCTGTGCGTAGCTACTCCATTTCACGGTCATGGGTTCAGGGCGGCTGACGTCGGCTACAATGATCGGGGGTCGAACATAGCTGGGAGGAATCAATCAGATTAAATCGACGAGGCAAGCGGACTACTTACCGAGAGCCATAAGACTGGACCCATGCATTCTGGGTGAAGACGAAACCGCTTAATCGTTCACCGAAGTATTGAACCATGTCGTTCCTCTCTGGTTCACCGTGAACGAGGAGGTCCAACCCACACTTCTCCTGGAAGCTAACAACGAGTTGTATCTCCTTTTCGATGAACTTGTCATACTCGGCTTCGGAGATCTCGCCCTTGCCAAGCTTCGCGCGAGCACTGCGGATTTCCTTGGTTTGCTTCGGGGAAGTCGTCAGACGTACGTCAACCAATAGCGGAAGATAAAGTACTCACAGGGAAAGAGCCTATGGTAGTTGTGGGGAACTTGGGCAATGCAAGCGCCTTGGCCTGAACTTCATTGCGTTTGGCGAATGGACTCTTGCGGTGATACATCTCCTCTGTGATGGAGGCAACACGCGCGCGGACAGCGTCATCGGAGGTACGCTCGAATTCACGACGTCTACCGATTGAAACGATGTTTGCAACCAGGGCAGATGCTACTTGTGGATCCTGTGAACCGGAAAGGACGGCAGCGATAGTCGCGACTTCCGAAGCTTTTTCTGATGCAAATGAGAACCAGTCCTTCTGTTGCGCAGTCAACTTGGCTTCATTCGACAAGGTCACGGGAGTGTGTAGAAGAGAAGACGATGTCGCAATGATGACGCGATCTTGGCCAAGTTTGGCAATGGCCCTCTGAGCCTGTTGGATGGCGGTGGTGAAGTCGGCCTTCCATATATTTCTCCCGGAAACGACACCAAGAGACAGGATAATTTTGGTAGATTCGATCGCTGCCAAAACATCATCGAGCTGTCCGGGAGCACGAATCAGGTCGATGTGAAGACCAGCGACGGGCAGCTTGGCGATAAAGTCTAGGTTGGAGGCTAGACGGGCGAAGTATGTGGTCAGAATGATCTTGGGAGCTGCCGGAACCAGTTCAGCATATGCGGTGGCATAGTGACTGCTGAGATTCGCGGCCTTGTCAAGAACGAGAACTGGCTCGTCAACCTGGACCGAGCTAACGCCAGCAGCCTTGAGCTCGGACAACAATTGCTTGTAGAGGGGCAAGATTTTTGAAAGCAAAGAGATAGGTTGGAAGTTAGCAGACGCTTCCTTGGCAGCCTTTCCGAGGACGAGGTACGAAATTGGTCCCAAAACCACCGGACGAGTTTCGATTCCCAGTGCCTTGGCTTCCTTGTACTCCTGGAGGGCTTTGTTGTACAACAACTTGAAGTCAGTCTCCTCGGAGAACTCCGGGACAACAAAGTGGTAGTTAGAGTCGAACCTACAAGACAGTGGTAAGCGAGCAGTAGCAGCAAGGTGGCGTTAATGAATTACTAACCACTTCTTCATTTCACAAGCAGGAACATCAACACCATCGGCTTGACGACCCCGACCCATCGCGAAAAATACATCGAGATCAGACAGACCGAGTCCGACATAGCGCTTAGGGATAACGTTGAAAGCTGCGGAATGATCCAAGACGTGATCATAGAGCGTGAATTCACCGCTGACCGAAAATGAGGCTCCGTGTACATTGATCAAGGAAGCGAACAACAAACCTTGGAATCAAGTCGACCTTGCGTTCCTTGAGACTGGTCCAGCTTGTCTTTCGAACGTCAGCAGCAACCTTTTGGAGGTCAGCTGCGGAGGATTTGCCAGCCCAATAAGCCTCGACGGCCTTCTTAACTTCACGGTTTGCACCTGATTGGTAGTCGCGTCAACAAAGGTAAAAAGCGCAAACGAGAAGGATGATCACCGATGCGGGGGAAACCAAGGACGCTAGACAACACCATGTTGTATGAGAGGGTGAATGAAAAGAGGAAAGAAAGAGTGATGAATTGAAATGGGGTGATACCGCGTAGGCGTGATTTTGAGATGTTTGATGGGCCTGCCCTGAGTTACGGTTATCTATCGTGATCTAATCGGCGCTACCGGATGTCCCATGTTCGTGTGAATGCTCGCACCAATTACTACACGATCTAAACACGTTCTGCACTTCCTCGCCATTGTTTCGCCATCGATAGGAAACCGTCAGAGCACATACACGGGAGACTTTACTGCTCCGTATGGGACTCGAATCCCAGACTGCGGAATCCTGGGTATGTCAGGCTGAACAGCATCATTGAATCGTCTCGAACGTGTGATTGTCTCCAGGGGCTCGTACGAGGTTGCTGCTCCGCCGAATCATTCTTTCTCTCGTGCTGTGGGTTTACACCGATGTTTGCACGCGGATACTGTGCAAGGCTATCCAGCCAAGATGCGCTCGTGAGAATGATTGATGGGCCTAGCAAGTGACTTACACACCAGTCTGAGCATTCAATTCAGCATGTCTAGAAATGGAAAATACCTCCTCTGCAGCTGGCTAATAGCTTTCGTCACCAAGTTGAGCACGCACTCGGACCGTTCGGAGTCGTTCCGTGAAATTGCCACACAGATTTAGCCAACGTTGCGCCGAGTCTGTGATCAATGTCCGATCACTTCCCCTCTCCTCTGATCCCCTAATCATTCAACATGACCTCCCTTGACAATAAATCCTTTGTTCTGGAAAAGATCCAGCACACAAAATTCAAGTCACGGCCAATCCCAACAAGTGAGTTTAACACACTTTCTGAGCACAACAGATGGACGCTAACCACCAGCTAGTCGGTGCTCATGACGTCCTTGTGGAAGTGAAAAAAACAGGTGGGGTTGCTAGTTCTTACACAACCTCCGTTGACCTGACCCTGAGTGGCAACTCAAATCCACAGGCATCTGTGGATCTGATGTATCGGCGTTGTCTTCATGATTATGATCGCATCTCACTTTTCATCCCAGATCCACTACCTCGTGCATGGAAGAATCGGGGACTATGTACTTCAACCTGGCTCTGACATGGTTCGTCGTCCCAGAATTCTTGCTTCTTGTGCTGAGTTTGTTACTTTTCAGGTTCTTGGCCACGAGTCATCTGGGGTCATTTCCAAGGGTATCGTAATCGTCGGACAGTGCTTACATATATACTGATCTTCAATTCATCAAGTCGGATCTGCCGTAACCCACCTCAAACAAGGTGACCGGGTTGCCATCGAGCCTGGCGCTACGTGCAGAACGTGCGAAGCCTGCAAGGAGGGTAGATATCAGGTCAGTATCTCCTTTGGGGTGTTATCAGTGCAGATTATTCATGCTCTCATTTCCAAAGTTATGTCCTGACGTCAAATTTGCCGCTACTCCTCCACATGATGGCACGCTCGGCCGCTATTATGCCGTTCCCGCAGATCTTGTGTATTCCCTCCCCCCTCACCTTACCCTCGAGGATGGTGCGATGGTGAGGATTCATGCAGCTAGAATGCATTCTGTGTTTTACCGTGACTCTACCCACCCAAGATGGAGCCGTTGTCTGTTGCCGTCCACGCAGTGTCGAGACTTGGGGGCCTCAAGGCAAATCAATCAGTCGCTGTCTTTGGCTGCGGTCCTGTTGGGATTCTCTGTATGGCTGTCGCAAAGGCTCTCGGAGCTTCTCGTATTATCGCAGTCGACATCGTGCCAGGTCGTCTTGATTTTGCGAAATCATACGCTGCTACGGATGTATACCTGCCTCCTACACTAAAACAAGATGAAAGCCGAGTGGAGTACTCCAAGCGCTCAGCAGCGGCGCTGAAACAACAACTCGGTATCGCAGAGCGCGGCCCTACCGCTATCGATCTTGTCGTCGATGCGTCTGGTGCCGAGGTTTCCATTCAGACTGGCATCCGTATCGTGAAAACTGGAGGGACCTACGTGCAAGTGAGTTCCGGGGCAGAAAGCCAATCAACAGTGACTTTATATACGCTTCGTTTCCACAGGTCGGCATGGGCCCGTGCGACATCACCATTGACATGAGTGCCGTGCTCTCCAAAGAGCTTGTTATGAAAGGATCTTTCCGCTACGGTGTTCGTTCATTTGTTCTGTATTGTGTTTTTCTGAAGACTGATCGAATGTAGCCTGGCGATTATCCGCTGGCTATCGCTCTAGTTGCACAAGGCAAGGTAGATTTGAAACCTCTGGTTTCACATCGGTCAGTTTCTGCGCCATTCATCTGTCCTACGTTGACACAATCCGTCATCCACGTCAGTTTCCCATTCGAGGATTCTTATCTTGCATTCCAAACCACTCGTAACGGGAAGAGTGAGGACGGCAAGGGCGTCATCAAAGTCATCATTTCCGGTCCTGACGTTGATGTTAACGATGTATAAATAATTTGTGTGGCATTCAAGTTGAGTCTGTGAAGTACTAACATTGTACATGTAGTTACACTCTTGTTCATGGTATCTCTTGTGTACTTGTTTAAATTTAGTCCAACAAATTCCGAGTCACTCCCGGGCCGAGTCTGGGGCCTGTTGAATAACTGAATTCGAGAAATGCGTGGTCATCATATCATGGTAGGCTGCTCGCATCCTGTCGCAGACCACCATTGTTGTGAACATGGGACCTCGGCGGTTTATTGGTCCTTTGAGCTAATTTACGAGGCTGTAACTTCGGAGTCAAAGATCGTCGAAGTCAGTGTCACGCCAGTGACGCTGGCCCGGATCACGGCACAGTAATTTTAATTGCCTTGAACGGAGCCTCCTCGAAACTCTACGACAATGACCTTTGGGCCAAGAAACGCGTACTATCTACGCATATCCACGAATACTGTTCTCCCACTGTTTGTCAGTCATAATCTCAGGCTTAAGCCTCGTGGCAGATCAGCCTAACAAATGGATATCCACAGCTTTACCTTGACGAACGACATATTGAATGGATGTCAGACATAGTCCTGCAGCATGTGCTTGCGGACTTGAGACCGTTGTACGTTGATAAAGACGGGGCACTGCGACGTGCCAAAATTTTTGACCGGCTCTCGCAGAATCATTCCAAAGCTTCGAGCAGAAAGGGATGTTCACTTTGGTTCAGGAACTGGGTCTGGAAATAAACGAGGAACCGTTGATGTCCACCGCGGTGGTCCGTGCTCGCATCTTCATCAAGTTGCTTTCTCACATGCTATCGCTTCACAGAAACCTACCAGTTTGCCTATTTCTTTCGCAAGACCGAACCTCACACAGTTCTCTTCAAGGCAGGTACTAGACGTGCCTACTTGACAACTACCAAAAACAACGAAATCTTCAGTCTAGATATTTTGTTACTGCTCCCGTTTCTTCAATAGCTTCCAAGTCTGCATCTTCGCGACCCGCAGATCAGAATCCTCAAAAGAAGAGATCGAGGACCCGAGTGTCCGCCGCCACGGAAAGCAAGCGCAAACGTGTCAAGACTAATAAAGGAAAGAACAGGGCCGAAAGCCATCTTGATGAAGATGAATGGTCCGCCGAGGACAGTGAAGACGACATGGATGACGCTGATCTCATCCCAAGAGCACCTCGCCCGGTGCGAAGGCGTCGTCGCGCCGTCGCTGATGCATATCGGGAAGACGATGACGACAATGAAATGGGTATGCACCAAGATGTCACCATGAGTTCTCCATCTGCTGAAACGGATGGCGGATCTTCCGAATTTTTGTAAGTCGAACTGCTTGTACAAGATCCGGTGATTTAAAAATTTGACGAAATCAAGACCTGTCGCGGATGATGGAGATGCCGTTGCTTCAGATGACAACGATCTCTTACCTGATGTGACGGATATAGACCTTGTCGTCGAGGAAGAAGAGGAGAAACCAAAACCCCTTCTCAAGCTCAAATATCAATCTTTCCCGATCACTGGTCATTGTCTTTGTGTAGTCGTCGAGCCGTGGCCACCTCTACGCGCAGAAACTACGCCGCCGTCGCATGGTCTGGGGACGCCAGTTCGGCCTGGAAGGTCGGAGCCATCAAACGAATCTGTTATGATAGGCCAGAGAGCAAGAACGCCCTTGTTTTTCCCGGAATACGATAGGGGAGCGAGTGAAGCGCCCTTTGCAAGGGAAAGGACTTTTCCTCCCGTGCCACTCTTCCATGACGCAGTGTCAAGAACCGAAGACGATGATTATAACGACGACCTCATGAACTTCAGTCAAACGCTCAACGCAGTTGGTCATATGCACGCTCTCGCAGCTGACGACGACGATGATATGGATGGAGCAATATTGTTTGGAGATGCGGACGAAGTAAGGGAGTTGTTCTAAGATGATACTGAGCTAGTACAGATGTATTAAGCACGTCCGATCTCTTTCAATATCTCCATTTTGCGAGATTCCGTGACTTGTCGGAATCCCGCGTTCGTTATGTCAAAACTACCATGGCCTCCGGACAACGCGCGTAATCGAGTCGAGTAATCCAACATTCGACTTAATGGAGCAACGGCGTAGATTGTTTGTTGCGCCCGTGGCAGAGCGGATGCAGACGGTGATACCCTAAGAGAAGTCGACGAGGGTGAAAGTGCCTCAGGAGGCATATACAGCCCATCCAAGGAATATGGATCTCCATCCTCGTCAGTTGTTGGAGATGAACTGGTAAGGTCAAGGACTTCGCCCCCGTTCTCTGTGATGTCTTTGACAACCTTGCCAAGTGTGTCTACGTGGACAGAAACCTTGAGGTTGACAAAAGGTTCGAGAATAGGACCCATTCCCGCTTCTTTAAGCTTGGAGCGCAATATGTAAGAGCTTGCACCAGCGAGGATAGATGGCGGTGCGTGAGGTGGAAGTATGTATTGTGTTATCTGGACCTTGACATGACAGAGTGGAAGCGATGTATGAGGGGAGCTTGAGAGGGCACTTGAAATGCCACGGGCAAGGTTCGCTGAATGATCACTTTGGCTTGAGTTCGAATCAGAGGTCTTGAGCGGGCAGCCCCGAGCATCCAACACAAGATTCCCATCGAATGCTGGATCGCCCTGTTCGTCCTCTTCAAGGGGTGTTACTGAGAGCGCGATCTTGACCGAGATTGCTCTCCCAGCAATCTCTGTCGACCACTCTTCCAACCGTGCAGAGATGCTGGCATCCGTTGATTCTCGGTAGCTGACCTGACGGCTCCCGAATTCGAATTTAGCGCCCCACTCATCCTTCAACCGACCTTCAATGATCTCCAGATGCAAGGCACCGAGACCATGGACAAGGATTTGGCCTTCATGACTGTCTGTACGAACAGAAGGATCGGTTCGAATTAACGAGCGAACAGCTTCTTGGACCGGATCGAGGTCAGAGTGGGAATTAGGTATAACCGAGGCTGACATGACGGCTGGAGGTGGTGTGACCCCTCGAAGCGACAGCTGAGAGGTATCGAATTTCCCGAGTTCACGCGCATCCACAAGGGTGTCCCCAGTGCGAGTATGCTTGAGGCCGAGAATGACTCCAACGGAGCCATAAGGAAGATAATCCACTTCTTCCGTTTCTGAGGCATAAAGCAGAAGAAGTTTTGATATCTGTTCTTTCTGACCCGTGTTGACGTTAAATATTGTCCTTTGGCGTTTGAGGGTTCCTAGGTGGCGAGGACATTAGAAAAAGGCCATGCAGTCGATCATGCGCTCACCTGAGTATACACGTATGAATGTCATCCATCCCCTTCGTTTGTCCCATGTAACCTTCCAAGCCAGCAAACGCACCGGTGCGTCTGGAGATTCGGTTGACAAGCGTACGTCAAGGGGACTCGCGAGTAAATGACCTGCGTAATCCATGACCAACTCCGTACCGATACCTTTGACGGCAGAACCACACAACACAGGGAGAACTTGATTTGCGAGGGTCGCCTTTCGCAAGTGAGCAATTATTTCCGTAGAGCCTACTTGTAGATAAGAGTACGGGTTCGATGGGAAATCAAGGAGACGATTCATGAGATCTTCGGAAAGCATCGCGAGATTTTCCAGGAGAGCCGTTCGAGCAGGCACCAGGTGGGGGATAATCGGATGGTCGGTTTGGAAGACCTCCCCAAGTTCTGAGGAGTCTTTGACCAGCGGAAGGGGATTGCAAGTGTAACTTCCATCTTCTGCCCACCTCCAAAGTTCCCATTTTACAAGGTCCACCAAGCCTTCAACACCTGGCTCCGCGCGAGAGTAATTCTCTGGATTCATGGATGCCAAAGGGAGTGTAATCGTTAAAGGGTTCGCATGTAACTTGTGGGACAAGATGGATAGTAACGAGGATCGAAAGGATGCCCCCGGTCGGTCAAGCTTGTTCACGAATAACATGCGAGTGGCTACATTGTATCTGAAAATGGTCAACATGAGTGAGTATGAGACGGGTGAATTTATGAAATATGCACTTGGATAACTGCCTCCATACACCTTTCGTCTGCGCTTCCACGCCCTCAACCGAGTCAATTAGCACAACAGCACCATCAACCACACGACTAGCGCTTTCGACCTCCATACCAAAGTCGGCATGGCCTGGGGTATCAATGAGATTAAAGTCCCAGTTCTTCCATTTAACTGGTATGCTTGCAGACTGTATCGTTATGCCCCTCTCCCTCTCCGCAGGAAGGAAGTCTGTCGTGGTGCTTCCGCTGTCAACAGAGCCTTGGGATGGAATATAGGATGATTTGTGTAGGATGGATTCCGTTAGTGTTGTTTTACCGGAGTCTGCGCGAGAAGTCAGACGCGACTTTTACGATGCAATTTTGCCATACAGACCAATGTGAGCTACTAGTGCCATGTTCCTGATGTCGGAAGTCTCATTTTGAGCGACGGAAGCAAAGTAGCGGGGTGTAGCACGAGGGGAGTTACATCTCCGGAGCAAGTGCCGGTGTAGCATGGAAGACAAAAGACGCGACCCTAATAAAGGCAAATAGGATTGTAGTACTACCATGCAAGACATCCAGGCAGATGACTTTGAACGACGTATGCAGGAACGCAGAAACTTGAAGCACCCACTCCAGACAATTCCTGTAACTATAGAGCCACACGGCAACATTCCAAATACCCCGCTCGCAGCATCCACGATATCATTTCTCCTCGGAGGTTCATTTGCCCTAGGATTTTCCCTTTTCCTACAAGGAGGCATCCAGTCACACTGGTGGGCCACGTATCAGCTCGGTTTCTTTGTTGCCGCCTGGTCGGGTTTCCATTGGGGCGAGTTCGCAGTCACTGCCGGCTGGAATCTGGAGAAATGTAGTGTGGACTGTGAGCGCGCCACAATTCCTGCGATCACTTGGCTTCTTGACTAACGTCTCATTAGCATTCTTGCTTGAAAACGGCGCAATGTATCATATCGCAAATGGCGTGGCGCTCATCGAATACCTTGTTACACTATTATTCATTCCCTCGTCAAAATCATTTTCATACATTTCTATCATCGGTGCGTTGCTCGTGCAATGACTTGCCTCATTCTCCTAAGCAGGTGTGACAGGTATTTTTTTGGTATTGATCGGTCAGGCGCTGAGGACAACTGCAATGACGCATGCCTCCACTAATTTCTCGCATTCGATTGCATTCCGTAAACGGGAGACTCATCGACTGGTGACTGACGGAATATATGCGTAGGTCATCTGTTGAAAGCAAATCCAGCTAAATTTGGCCTGATGTTGTGCTAGATGGTTCCGTCACCCGTCTTATGCGGGTTTCTTCTACTGGGCGTTAGGCACACAAATGGTGTTGCAAAATCCGATCAGCTTTGTAGGCTTCGCTGTAATCCTCTGGAGGTTCTTTCACCGACGAACTCGAGGTCTGTCACATTCTCTGTCCATTCCGTTCACTGATTATTTGGCAAAGTCGAGGAGAAGACTCTGGTTCAGTTCTTTGGCAACGATTATGAAGCTTATCGTCGTCGCGTCAGCACATGGATCCCATTTATCCCGTGAACTTTTCGAGCGGTTGAAATACACTGTCATGTACATATCACGCAGATGGACTCGAACTAATGAATAGCATGACATGCGTGATCATACAGAGCTGTTGAAGGTTACCGCATACTGAGCATGGCTTTTAAGTATGTTGTCCATCTCATCCAGTCTCAACATCATCTAGTCCGTGACCACCGTCGTCCGGTCCGAAACGTAAACACCATCAAGGAATTTACGGATATCCTTGTTCCGCACTCTGCAGCTACCCTGGATCGATGCGGCTAAACAACAATCAGTCGGTCGCTCATCCTGTTTAGCTAATCATATACCTGATTGCGAGACATTTTCGACGTCATTGCCCTCCAGAATAAGTTCATCCTTTTGCGCTTTTGACTCTGCTATTGTTACACCATCCAACATATCGACGTAGCGAACAGCCTGTCAAGAATTAACTCACAACTCCGTGAACGCTCTTGTCAGACGTACCTTCTCCCCGAGGAAGTTCACAATTTCCAGCTTTCGCCCGCTGTCTTGAATAATGGCATTGATGGGAAAATGAGCATACACTGCACGCATTTTGTAGAGAAAGCCCTGCTCATCGCGTCAGCGTCCTGTCCAGAGTAAAGTCGGATGCGGCCTGCCTTCGTCACCCCGATGATCATATTATTGATCAGACTTCTGATAGTGTTCAAACAGGCAACGTGCTTGCGTCCCCCTTGCCAGACAGCCAGAGTGACCTTCGACTTGTCCTTTCCAGCTTTGACCACTCGGATATCCATGTCGACATGACGGACATTTTTCGTGAGCGTGCCTCTTGGACCAGTCACCTTGATGACACGGGACTTAATCTCGACGGTGACACCTTCGGGAATATCGAGTTCTTCAGTCTTGAGGATGTCGCGCATCTGACATACAAGACGGTCAGCCAAGTAATCCTCAGTGGGCCGATGTAATCCATCGATTTCAAGATGTAGGGTTGCATGGAATAAGATCCACGATACAATAAGGACGAGAAGAAGAGTTGGATGCCACGAAATCGACTTACTTTGCGGTTGCTGTTGTTCTCGGGGACGTTGAGGACGTTGAGCTTGGTAGGCTACCCGGGCCACACGCTAACCGGTTATTCGCGGTCGGAGATTGAAATACAATAAGGCGGCGATTCCCAAGCAAGCGCAGTGACATCTGCTTCTTTACCTTCACCCACCATCACCGTTTCATTGGGAGCCCCGGCAATCGTCACTTTTAAGTGAAATATATTCAGAGTCTTCTCGCTTGGCGTTTCTAGGTGAAACTCGTGTAACATTGGCAAGAGCTTGCGGCGTCATAAGCTTGAAGCGACATGTCGATGTACTCTCAGCCCTCCACGTATGCGCAGGTCTCTTATCCAACGTCAAGCTATCAGTCTGCCTTGGCAGCCTATTCCTACCAACAACCACCGCCTCCTGCTCCTCCAATATATCATGTGGATCCCAACTCGTTCCGACGTGATTTTACTGCCCGTCTGGCAGAGCTTACCATTAACTCCAGGCCGATAATCCAGACGCTTTCAATGTTCGCTCAAGAATACTCAAGGTGGGCCGACGTGGTTGCGCAGTGCCTTGACTCGCACATCAGAAGGGTGAGCATCCGATTCATTACAATGTTTTTACTTGATCGTAGTGGATGGGATGGGCGAGCGTCTTTCGCTTGACAAAGTCGTCTGTTGCTTGCAAATTATGTATATAGACCTCTTTTCATGTAGTCTGAGCAAAGATAACCTCTCATCGCCCCGATCGAGGGCACCGCTGTCGATAGCGGCACGAAGAGGACGAGTCCGAGTCCGAGCCCGAGCCCCTTCTTGTTGTAGAACATGTCTTTTTGTTGTTTCTGTCGTCTTTGCCTCCTCCATCCCTTCCGCAGCCCAGGTAGCTGACTCATCTTTCCATTTTTGGGTTCTTCTCTGTCAGGTGCCGCCTTGGATGAAGCTGCCTGCTTTCTACCTCCTCGATGCCATCTCCAAGAATGTCTTTGATCCGTATGCGCGTCACTTTGCGCCGTTCGTTATACCACTTTTCTTGGACACCTATCATCAGGTGGACCAGACAACTCGCAGTAAGATGGAGGAAATGCTCCTCACCTGGAGATCCGGTGCACCGAGCGGTAAGGAACTCTTTGGTGTCATATCTCAACTCGCAATCGAAAGGGGCGTTTGGGGTGGAGACTCTACCTCGTCAGTGGATGTGAGTGATTTCATGTCGCGTTCTGCCGCTGCTGACCTATCATGCATAGGGTCAAATATCAGGCCATGTCTCCAAAGTTCAAGTCCTCAGCGAGCTCGAATTCACATTGGGTCAGAAGGAGAGAACTCTCCAGACCAATCCCTGGGACGTTACGGTACAAAAACACGTTGAAGTTTTGCAACAGGTGAGAGTTGCCGCGGACCGAACGTCTATTTTATCTTGACTTACGCCGACACACAGTTGCGGAAATTGGTAGAAGCTGGTGTTTCTCAGGACGAGCTTCGACAGATCCTGAGTCAGTTGCGGTCACTGTCGCGCGTGACGCAAACACCAGCACCGTCTCAAGTATCGACAGCCCCATCCCCACCTCCGTCGTATCCGCCCTCTACGTCCTCGTATCCGTATCCACAGCAATCTAACTACACGCGCCAGTTCCAGTCGGCTTACCCGATTGCTCCTTTACCTCAGACCTCTAATACCTACAATCACCAATCGGAATCAGTGAAGACGGAACCAATGAACCTTTCTGCCCTTCTGTCGTCTGTTCAAAGTAGTTCGCCGCCGTCTACGGCTCCGGCAATGCCTTCGAATAGTATAGCAACTCTTTTCAGCGCCCTCTTGAAAGCAGGGGTCGTCTCTGCAGATAGTAAGCCGGCTGTGGCTGGTCCGAATGCCGATGAGGAACGGACGCCTCCCCCTTCCAACAGTCTTAGCCGCGACAGCACCCGCGCCTACAGAAAAGCTCTACTCTCGGAGAAAATTAAACTTAGCACGACGGACATCATTAGGTGCGTTATACTTCACGCTAGATCCCACTGCTTTGTTTGATATGTCTTGTCTAGAAAACGACCTTTTGTCACGTCATTTCTCTACGATCGACTCCCCGCTCAATGTAAACAGTGTGGCGTGCGATTTAGTGATGATTCTTCGGGAAAGAAGACGATGGACGATCATTTAGACATGCACTTCAGACAGAACAGGAAAGTTAACCAGAACCAAGGGCGTGGACACAGCAGGAGCTGGTTTGTTAATGTTGAGGTAAGTTGCCGCTCTCGTGGCTCAATTGGAAGCTAAGCGGCGTTGTGTAGGATTGGGTTCATGAAGGAACATCAGATGTAAAGGGAAAACGTCGAGCCGACGGCTCTGCGTCCAACTCACTGAAGGCAGTAACAGCTGCCGAGGCTGCTCAGCGTGATGCCGAACTGCGTGCACAGTTTGTTTTGGTTCTACCGGGCGACGAGGCCAAGTCGATTTCATGTCCTATATGTAAGGAGACCATGATATCTGAATTCATGGAAGACGACGAAGAGTGGGTGTGGAAGAATGCAGTAAAGAGGGATGAAAGGGTATGTGATCATGTCTCTTCCCATCGCTGTCAGTTAGTAACTTGGGTACAGATTTACCACGCGACGTGTCATTCAGAAGCTATAACGTCTGCTCAGAACCTGGCTGCACGACTGCGGGATGGTACAGGGCGTAGTCGGTCGCGAACGCCAGAGGTGGCTGGTATTCGTTCGACACCTGCGAAGGGAGACGGCCAACGGAATTCATTATCACCGTTGTCTGATGCAAAACGAGCTATGCTTAAGCGTAAGATGGTCAACGATGATCCGAGTTCTGACGTCGGCCGAGAGGAGGATGGTACGCCTCCTATGAAGAAGCTCGCTCTTGCGTCGTGAGAGTGAGCCTCTGACATCTTTATTGGAGTAGTTTATTCGCTATAAGCATGGGCCGTTAGGCCAGTTGTATGATTATCGCCACAGTAATACTATGATGCCAGATTTTTAGAGTTTCTGCAGAACGCGTGACTACCTCGGGATTATTATTCCGACCCAGACCTCTTTGACGCACGCCACTGCCTTTGTGACCGAGTGTTCTCAATGGCATTGCTGCTTTCGAGTAGTGATCATGCGAACATGCCTAACAGGGCGCCTCATATTATTCATGGAGGTGAGCAGCACTCAGACTGACTGAATCTGCCACTCTAATACTGACAGCTGCAGCGACACTAGGCGCAACAGCTACAAAGGCAACCCAGCAGGATGCTACGTTTCAGACTATTGACGAGATCACAAAGATGGATGTCGAAATGCAGGTGCGTTTGCCAAGTTCCAACCAAAGCTCGCTGTTCGAGAATTATCTAAATATTGCAAGGTCGTTCCGTCAACCGAACAATGGGCAATCATCGTACTCGATACGAATATACTACTAGATTTTCTTGACATCATACAAACGTTTGTGGCCGAGGCCGAGCAACAACGATTGCATGTCTTCATCATCATTCCCGGGGCGGTGATACACGAACTCGACGTGTGCGTAGAACGAACACCGCAGTGAATCGAGTAACGAGCGATAGGTTTACAGGCAAAAGAACCGCGAGCGATTGTCATGGTTTGCACGACGCGCATCTACCTGGCTGCTGAAGAAAGTCAAGGAGAGGAAGAGCGTGAAAGGCCAAGCCCTAGAAGAAACTTGCAAAAAATCTGGAAATTGGAAAACGAAGGAGCGAGGGCAAGTAGGTATAGTTCCAGAAGTCTGAAAAGAGTTGGCTAACCCTGGTTTGCAGGAGTTCGGAACAGAAAGAGAAAACGATGGATTGATTCTCGACTGTTGTCTATACTTTCTTCGGGTGCGACGGTGTCGAACGTTCCTTTGCAGTCTAGACAAACTGCTGGCCGTGGAGGCCGAAAGCGCTGGTGGGTTGCACGTGTTCCGAACCGACGACAACGGGATAACGATAGGGGGACAACAGGGATTCCGACGTTGATTCCGAACGAAGGATCGTTCTCCAGTCGAGATATCGCGGTCTCGGTGTTTGGCCCCGAAGCACAGATGCTGCGGTTTAGCGGGCGTTTCCCAAGCTACCACGACAACGTGATGGACGGCAGTGTGAGAAAGAAAGCGGATGATGATGGGATGGATGTTGATGACGACTCGGCAATGACGGAGCTCGTGCGGCCCAGCCATG
>JBBPPY010000142.1:0-36002 GCA_038092195.1 Leccinum barrowsii
TCCGTTTGCAAGTCCGTTTGTCAGAAGAACGAGTTCCGATCTTGGACTACAGTACGTCGACCGTCTGAACACCTGTCATTAACTCACCCAGCCTTGTCTCCTCGCGCACCTGAACGCTCATCATACAATCCGTCGCCACGCGCCCGTACTGCGCACGCGCTCGGGAAAGTAGCAGCGCCCCGAACTTCTGTCTGAGCCGGACGACTAGTCTCAGCGCATGCGGTGGTAGATCATCGATCAGACTCAGGATCGTGTGAGAATTCTTGGTCGAGAAGAGCAGTGATCCACGGGGTGAATCAAGTCATCCGTGGTCTTGATCTCCACATCACCGAAGCATCGGTGATTTTGCACGATAAACGACCTTGAGGAAGTCGGAATCCGGCTTCGTAAGACGCTGGACATCAGTGAGTGGGAAAATAATGCCTGGGAGTCGCAGCAGACCAGCGGCGGGAGGTCTTGGAGTCGATTGTACAGCGAAACAGTGAAGGAGGGGTCGAGTGACAATGGGTTCAATGATGTGACCAATTTATTCATCTGAGTGCTATCGCTGGTTGCGGGAAATGTGGCGACGGGATTTCGCCGTAAACAGTGAGATCGGCAGGGAAGTAACTGTGCTGGCAACCGGAAGTACCAGTCCAGGATAGTCAAATTATCTTGACGTGTAAGGACATACTCCAGCAAACGAACAATCTCCCGATCAACCCCGGCGTAAGTAAAGGGTGGCGCGATATCGAAAGCGTCAAAGAGCCCTGAGCGTTCCTTCTCGGACTCCATCGTCCGCTCAAGTTTGTCTAGATTCGTAGTTGAGGTCATCAACACGGCGTGAATGACAACGGTAAAAGCAAACCTGCGCGTTCCTTATCGGACTCCATCGTCCGTTCGAGTTTGTTATTGTCGCCCTTGAACCGTGCAACCTCGTCACGAAGTTCCTCAGAAAATTTCTCTGGATCGCCACATCCGAGATGTGCTTAATAAAAAGGCGTGAATGGGAGCGGACGAAGCGAACCTGAGTGTTCCTTCTCGGACTCCATCGTCCATTTGAGTTTCTTTTTGTTATCCCTAAGCAATCGTCCCCCGAAGGTCACGAGCAACTTGATCTGGATTCGCAGTTGAGGTGATTGACACAGCGTGAACGAGAACGGACCTGCCGAATCAAAAGCCTCATGGTCTTCATGTACATCTTGATCGCTTTCAAGGGTTCAACGTCGTGAACGAACGCGAAGACATCGTTCATTGTGCCAGCCAAACGAATGATCCGTTCATCCCAATCTTTCTGCTTCAGGAGCACCTAGGCGAAAAGTATTCATCGATCAGCATCGACCCGGTGGTCTCTGACGCCGTGCCGTCTCCCGGTCCTCACCGTTCTCGTCGTCGTGCCGTCCTCGCCGTCTCGTCGTTTCACCGTGACGCGTCGTCCACGCCGTCCTCTTCCTCCTTTTCCTCCCCCTCGTCGCGTCGCGGTACCACGTCGACCGTCGTGGGCGTGTACTGTTCAAGTCGCGTGGCATCCCCAGGCCGGCTGTAGGGTGCCCCGGCAGCATGGATGAGATATGACATGTGGTGGGTGAGGGAGAGAGAGAGAGAGAAGAGAGAGAGAGAGATAGGGAAGAACGCACGTTATCGACGCGTTCGTCGCTGTATCGTTGTCCGCGTCGGTCCTCCCCTCAGCTCCCTGCCGTGGCGTCGTCGTCGTCGTCACGCCATAGGCCCATGAGGTGAGGCTTCGAGTGGTTTGGGGTCAAAATTGTCGAGGGGATTGATGAGGAGGGTGCTGTAGACCTAGAGGTTATGGGAACGGGTGTGGAAGAGGAGGGCGCGGTAGCCAGTATATGGGCAGTCGCTGGTACAGAGTGAGGAAAGGATGGAGGGTGTGGAAGCGCAGAGCATGAGGGGGTGGGTTGAACAGGCCGTAGAGGATTTTGATGCAGAGAACGTCTCTCGAAAGCTGGAAAAGATGAATGAGGGAGCGTTGGTGGAGAAACGGCGACTTACAACATCTTTGAAGAGACCCGCGTGGGTAGGCGTCTATCCGTCCTTGGCTGCCCTTCCCTTGCGCATGTCCACGCATAGTTCTACGAAGTGAATGAGGATGGGTTCGAGTGGAGGGCTGGTCTGTCTCCTCTGGAGTCTGGGAGCAAGTCTGCTGAATGGTAAACATGCTGATTTTATAGAACATCACATCAAAAGTGTGTAAGGTTTTGGGGAGAGGAGTTCTATGCATCAAGGACCGACCGGAGAATCAGCACCAGCACAAGGAGAGAATAAGTAGATGAAAAACACATACAATGTTCTTGCTAGTGAGTGCATCTGGCTCCCATTCCCGCCCGAGAATACAGTACTTGCGCACACTCCAAGGGCGACCAGAATGGTGAGTGAACTTCCGCCGTCCGACGGTCAATGGAAGAAAGGTCGACCTTTCTGCCGTATGTTCCGACGTTCAGCGGGGTCGAAATCGAGGCTGAGTCGTCGCTGATTGCGGCGGTGTCGCGGTCGTCGTCGTTTCTCGGGCGACGACGTAGGCTTTGGTTGTGCTTGGGACACAAGGAGGTAAGTACGCTCGAGTGAACGATTAGAAATTGGTTATAAGTATACTATACTCGCTATACGCTACGCAGCCCCTCACCAAGCCCTACTACTCCATCCCGGCACCCTCTCTCCTCACGCTCTCCCTCATCCCCAGCCCTGCACCTTCGAGCCCATCCAACACCGCGCAGAGACTGTTGGAACGTCGAGCGATAATATTCACCCACCTGTCGAAGGAGAAGAATCTCGGGGATAGAAAGTGCAGTGAAGATGCAGATGAGGATGTCGTGATTCAGTGCATCCAGAGAAATCGACATCTATTCGTAGCTTGGCTTGCCCGACGAGGTAGCAATATCAATAGCGTTTGATCATGAGTGGGTGGTTGAGAGTAATCACCGTCCAAAGAGGCAAGTCTAGATTAGAGTCTTGACCAAGCTAGTAGAGGCCCCAAAAGACCCAACAAGACACCAGCTCTCTTCTCGACTACAGTATCAGTCGCGCGTCCCTGCATTCCTGCAAAAGTTCCACGACAAAGTCAAAGGCATCGCGACAGAAGAAGACGAAGACCAACCACAATACTGACGACGGATCAGGCAGACCTCCCATCCCCGTTCGCCCAGCAATCCCACAGCGCCCGAGTGATGATCCCACGAGTGCTGACGAAGACGAGGGCGACGAGAAATCGCAGGTCGTCGTATTGAAACCGGGGAAACATCTCACAGAACGAGAGGTGGAGAACGAAAGACGGAAAGGTGACTTTTCTCAAAGTGCATTAGAGCATTCGAAGGCAAACATCGTTTGAGGCACATTGGTTTTGACAATGATGATCGATGATGGCTCCTGCTTTTTTGCACTGAGCCACAAGCTTTGAAAAGTGTAAATACGACGAATGGCACACTGATATTTGACATACGAAGGCATCCCTGGTGGATGGTTTGTTGGCCCAATGCGTGAACCCAATCGTTGCATCATAGCCAATGATTTCATCTGCGCATATAGTGAGCACGAAAACGTACTGAACCTCGTGCATATACTCACACTGGTCTTTGAAACTCATTGGAACACCGTGAAGTGGCCCTCGCAGCCTTCCCGTGCGGGCGAACTCTTCATCCAGCTCTTTCGCCTGATTTTTCGCGTCTTCGAAGAGCACTAGAGGGAGAGAATATGCAATGGTCGAGAAGGTGCGCGAACATTAGCACTGCGAGATACAATGTGGGGAACTGTAGAGGGGGAGACCAAGGCAATCAATCTCAACAACGCTTTATTGGAGTCGAGGTACGCACATAGTGATGGACGTAGGTGACGCGACCCATGATGAAGAACGGGACTGTTGGGTGGGTACAAGCCCGTCAGAACATGTCAACCGAACTTTGCACAAATGACCCACCGTAATGCAAAAACCAGCCATAGAAAGCAATCTTGCCGCCGTACAAAATGTGACCCCACCCCTCTATCAGAGTGTCGCATCAAAAAAATAAATCGCATATAGGCACACTACACAGGAACGAGACCACTCACGCGCATCCAAGTCGACGAATTTGCGCTGCTGACGCAACAGGTAATACCCTAGCAACAACAGCGACGCAAAGATGCTCGCCGTCCCACCAATGATCGGCGTTCTCAACAAATACTAGTATTTGGGTTGATGTCTCCCCACCCGCACATCCGCAAGCCCACGAACGCCGAGCTCGTCTCGGCCACGGTGCAGATCGTAGTCATGCACATGGTGGAATGCTCGGATGACTTGTCCACAAGTCTGGCGATGAACTGGAGGCAGAAGCTAACTTCATACTGTGAGAGAGTGTGGTGTGGGTCTCGCATGCCTCCGAGAAGCCTAGCAACGCTGGCCATGTGCTTGAACTCCTCCATCAACAGCCATTCGCCAACATTGAGTGTTCCGTTATCTAGGGAGACAAGTCGATCGAGGAAAATGAGTCTAGTGTCGACGTCTAAGGCGCGGAAGAAGGTGCCCAGGTTGATGAGGATGAGAGGTACTACAGATAGCACCCATCTTGAGTTGGACTGTGCTGCTTCCGGAGCAGCATCAGGTAAGAGACTGTCAATGAGAGCATACACCAGTCGAATGCGATGGGCCGGGTCGATGGTGTCCACTTCGAGGCCGTGCTCGAATAATGTGCGAAGGAAGAGTGCAGGCCCCTGCTTGACAGAGTTGACTCCCCGCAGTCCGCAAAGTTGGTGAAGAACAGCCACGCAGGTTTGCCGGACGCGCTTTCCAGCCACCACAGGAGAGGGTGGAACCGGCGTTTGTGACAAAATCAAATCAGCACAGACGAAGGTGTTCGCTATCGCTACGACCGCAGAGGGCATGGACCGACTGGTGGACACCGAGAGCGGCTCGAGACGCAGGACAAGGGGTAACAGTTCGACAGCAAGCAACATCAATTGTTCCACAATCCCTGGCTCCCGTGGTTGTGTCATGGTGCGGCATCTATGACGTGGAAGAGTACGCCCTGTATACCCCCTCTCCACGCCGTTTCGAATACATTCCAGTCTCCTCCTTCCTTTTCCTCAAGTTCATGGAAAATAATAGCGACGGCGGCTCTCAAACCACGCATCCGGCAAGAGTCGAAGGGTGAAGTATCCTTCCGAACGAGTTCCTCCATCACGCCGAGCAGCCCATCCTCAACTATTGTGGCTGCCCTGTGCAACGAAATACGCTCCTCCTCATTGATATACGTCAAGGAGAACGGCTGCCAAGACCGCAAGCACCTGACAAAGTCCCAACTGAGATAACATTGAGGTTCGTTGACGAGGTTCAATATGATATTTTCCGCATGAATGCCCGATTGAGCGGGTGGGTCGTTGTCTATGGTCATGCTTTCCAGCCGGAAGATCATTTGGCGGAGTAAGAGTAGATGATTGACAATCTGAAGTTATAGTCAGCACACACCGGGATAGTCTGCGAAATAAAAGTACTTCGCGGTAGCCCGGAATGTCCTGCCATAACCTCAATACTCCCAGCGTCCGTTCTCGACAGTGGTCGCTTGGAAGACTATCCGACCAAGAATGTGTATCTTGAAGACGAGAATGGGGAGAATGATCAGACGGAGAACCCGAGCTCCCCGTGACGTAGTTGGCAGCGCTGGGAAATACAGGACATCAGTTGGGAACCGGTAAACTATATGCGCCACTTGGCCTTACGGTGGACAGCCGCAAATCGCCAAATTTAAATTTATCCCAGAGATCCTCGGTTGTGTAGACCCGCAACCGCGGCGACGAAGAATCCTACCCATTTGACCCTGTGCGGTCGACGTTAATCAATGGGCCATTTCAATCACAACTGACAAACTCACCTTGTCACACAGCCAATGAAGACACCCGTCAGAGCAAGCCACATCCACAAGTCAAACGAAAACGAGCTGTGAAACACTAGTGTGAATGCTATCAAACGAAACACCCGGCCGGCTTACTGGTATTGTTGATTATGAAACTTGGTGAGGAAAAAGACGGTAGTGAACGTGAAGAATGACAGCATAGAATCCAGGAGGATGAACCCGCGAGATCATACAACGTCTGCAAGAATCAAACACGGATTACCGTAAAACGACCAAGTCAAATAGAACGTGCGCGACACGCACCACCTATGCCCAAATCGACCGCAGTATACCACTCGAGGAGCACGAGGGCAATCCCATACGTCGCCACGATCACCCGCATGGCCACGTACGGCACGCTCGCGGGATACACCTCTCCGCTCTTGAACTCAAAGTTGCTGTCGTGGCCCGTGACAAGCCCGGCGAGCCCAACGAGCATCTTTCCCAGCGGCGGGTGCACGTCGAAATGAAACTCGCGCTTGAGGTAGTGCGACCCAAACTTGCCAAAGTGTGCTTCGTCCCAGGTGACCGTGTTTGCCAGGACGATCTTGTAAAAGCGTGTCCAGCAGGAAAGAAGGGTATATACCGCAGGAGGAACGTGTTCCCAATTTTGCTGGATGAATTCGGACTGGTAATGGAAAGAGACATTCGTCAGTCCACCTGAACGGCGGGTGCTGCGGAGCGACAAAGCCCCAGTGCAGAGGAACGTACGATGGACGTGGGCGGCGGTGAATACGCCTTGTGTATCAGCCCGCTGTTAATTCGACCCGTTGCGAACCTTGGCTTCGAAAATACATCCTTCCCCTCGTCGTCGTACCCCGCCGCCTGTTCTTGCTCTCGCCGCTCATAAACCCCCACTGCTGCTGCCGGGCCCTCGCGATGCGTCGTCTTGTTGACGTGTCCTCAGACACATAGTGCAGAGGCAGAGTCTTTTCGTGCTGCGTGGTCGAGGTTGTCCAGGGATGTGGAGTTGGCAACGTGACGTTCGGCATCGATGTGCAGGGTGGTTAGCTGAGTACCAAAGTTTATTTCTGGGCTGGCTTCCGGCCAGTGGAGCCTGGTTCAAGTTGCGGTGCGGAATAGTCCAAAAACTGTCCGTATGTCATTGTACACGGCGTCGGAATTCTCAAGATGATTTTGCCAAAGTGTTTTGTAGCCGAGTGCAGAAGTATTCCGAGTCGTTCGTGAAGGTACTTACTCGGAGCTTACATAAGTATCAATGAAAAAATAAAAGTATCTGTGCGAAGAGGGATGCTCGGGCTGTCTAGTCTGCTTGCTCGTCCGTCTGACGCCCCTCTCCGAGGATTAGGGCCGGACCACGGACACGCTTGGGCGACGATGTACAGTACGAGTACTAGGGGGCAGATAAGAGAGCGGGATAGATAGCGGTTTCGAGCCTGCGAAAGCTCTCGTCAGGGGGCACCGCTACCCCGATCGCTGCCCGTCCGAGGCCGTTTAGGGTACCAGCTTCCAATATTACGCCCTATGCGGGGAGTTGGCCAGCTTGCAGAGGCGACGAGGGCACGCAAGAGGCGCGACCCCGGATGGATTGGTTGCAAATCGGGATGCACGAGTGGGGAGGAGGAGGAGGGGTACTTCCTGCTCGAGGAACTGGGAGATGGAGGAGAGGGAAAGGGAGGTGGATCCCACAGGTGGTGCTGGCAGGCGAGACCCTTTCGGGTTCCCGTCGGCACTTTGGCGCCACGGGGACATCAGTTTCACCGTGGGGTCCCTCTCTGCCATCCGAGTAGGATTCGAGTGACATAGAAGCGCAACTCAAACATAATATTGGTGCTGCCACTCTTTAGGGTCGTTGGTGAGTTGGCACTAGCGCCTGCATTCTCTACAATGTTGCGGACCGAAGTCAGGGGGCAGCGTGGAGATGTCTGCGGTCGACGTAAGGAAGAAACGGTCGGTGAAATGGCAGATGAACTCGCCGTGCTCCTATACATGGGTTCTAGGGTTGGTTCGGGAGGAGGTGGCGGAGGAGGGTCATTTTTCCGAGAACGGCGGGTCATGCGTTGCGGAACGGGTCTGTTGATGAATATCCTCATGTGGAGGTGGGGCCCCTGGAGGTGGCGGGCCGCCTGCCGTATCTCCGTCCGCCAGCCAGTGGCCCCCGACGCGACTCGAACCCGGGACACACAGCGACGCTATCCTGACCGAGCTGGGCTTGTCGGAAGAGGAACGGAGCGCGCTCCTCCAAGCCGGTGCGCTGGGCGAAGATGCGCGCGAGAACCTTCGCAAGGTCAAGGCCAAGTTGTGAATGATGATGATTGCAAGAGGCCATCAGCCATCTTCCGGCGACAAGCAAGTATATATAACGTCCCCCATAATCTAAAAAAGAAAGACAGAACCCGGTAGTGTAGAAATCCAAATCTTGCGATCGTCTAGATTGCTGATAGGTAATGGTCCCCTGATTCAAAACATGCTTCTATATAGATACAAAACAAACCTCATCGTAAATGAGATCCAGCGATGAGTTGATAACAAAGTGAAGATGGATGTGACGACGATGTCCATGAAGTAAACCAGAATGTATGACGAGAAAGGCGAGAGTCAGTGCTTCAGAAACATCACGCAAGTCCCCGTCCCAAGTCGTCATGCAGGGACACCGATTCGTCGCCTCAGATGCTGGACATTGAAATACGGAGGGAGGACAGGCGTAATCTGATTTCGGACCCGCGACACCTGCACTAAAAACTGCCGGAGTTGGGTACTATACGCCTCCGCTACCGCCGCCCAGTCATCCACGTACCCGCAGTCCGCCAGCATCGCGGGCAACTGGCAACAAATGGTCTGCGTTGACACATACTGCTTCGCCTGGTCCATGCCCCAGTGAAACTCGTTGCTGAACGTCCCCGCGTTCGGCCCCTTGAACTGGAGAAGCGCGAGGGGTTTCCCGAGCACGTTCCGGCCCGCTACTAACTCTTGCAACAAGAGCATCGTCGGCGAGGGCTCGTTCACTGGGACGCCCGGGCCGGTCGCGCCGCCGATCACCTGACCCGCTGGAGCGTACCCTTGCGTGTGCAACGTGACGGTGCGGAGGCTAGGCCACATCGGTGGGCATCCGTATACGGCCGCCTGCTTGTCGCTGTTGACGAGCAGCCGAACGAGATGCATATACTTGTCCACGGTGAGCACGAGTTCGGACACACCCGGAGTGGCGCGGAGGAGATGCACGTCCATGTCAGGTCCGAATTCGCATCGGATGTAGCGAAGGCGAGCGAGCGACAGGAAGGCGCGTGGGTACGACCGTGCGATGTACTTGTGAATGGCCACGAGCGAGTGGGAATTTATGTCTTCGAGGATAAGCGTGTCGATGTTGGGTGCGGAGATGAGATCAAAGAGACGGAGGCCGAAAGCGAGGACGCGCCCGTTAACCACGAGTTCACGCAGCCTAGGCAGGTGGATCGGGGATATGGGTGCTTGGGCGATGAGTTCCACGAATCCTCGAAGGTGGAGTGTTCTCAGAGAAGGGCACGCAGACAATATCTGGTGGAACCCGCTCCGTGGCATCGGAAACTGGGGGCCGGGGTAGACTGAGAACGAGAGCAGCTCCACGCCTGAATTAGGGGGAATGAGGGGGATGTTGTCCACACGGACGTCCGTAAGCAATGGTGCGCCTCTTGTGAATATGTTCGCTACCGGGAATGGTCCGTGCGTGATGATGGTGCCCCTGCACATGACCCTGAGCCGCTTCAGCGAAGGCGCAGCCTTGTCGCGGAAAGTGAGTAATAGCGCGGCGAGTGTCTCCCGCGAGACCGCGTCTAGAACCAATTCTTGAAAACGGTCGACGTGTGGCATCAGCACAATCGCCAGGACACGTTCTAGATTCGAGTACTTGGCCCATGGACCCAAATATACCTGGAGAAGACTTCCCTCCGATCGTTTGAGGTATTCAACAAGCGATTCCTCCTTGTGTTCGAACGGGAAATGTATGGACGACCAGAGACTAGGCGTAGCGAGTGCCACGGCACGCCACTGGCTACAAACGTGAGAAAGACGGACTTCGACGGGGAGCTGACGGAGCAAACTGAGTACACCGGTCCACTGGGGGTTCATGTGACCACATTCTTCGAATATCATGACAAGGACATCGGGCGGTAATCGAGTGACTGCAGCCTTGGCATTTTGAATGCGCGCCGCGCGCGCTTGGAGATTCCGCATGACCCGGAGCAATTCATCATGCGAAGCTCGAAGTCCGCTGATTTGGCTGGTGATGTGCTCCAGCTCGTCGTCCTCACGAATAGTATCATAGGTGGCATCGTCGTCGAGATAGCAGAGGGCCATCAGAGACGGATCTGGCACTATTCGGGTTCCGGTGAGGGAAGCGCAAGAGTCAAACACACGGATGCTTACGATGGGGAATGGCTAAGAGTTCGAATGGGATTTGTTCCATGGACTCTTCGGGTTAAAGGGCAAGGAAAGGAGCTAGAAGACACGCTGGAAACACGTTTTGAGAGGACGGTGGCATTTCTGTGATATGTCGAATAACATACCTGGTAGATTGCCTCAATCGGAATGGTTCTTAGGCGTATTGCAAGGCAAGGCAGCGGAAATTTAACACTTTTCCAACGTGATAGACGGAGAGAAGGAGGAAGAACGTGGTATCGCGAAACTCTGATTTATGAAGGTGGACGATCTCCATTGTCTCAAGTGGCAGCTCATTATGGGTCATGTCCTGTGACAACCCGGTGAGGCAGGCTTCCCATTCGGTTCAACGCCACGCCGGTTAGGTGCCAATTCGCCATCGATCCGCGACCGACAAGATTCGAAGTACTAAGTACGGAGAAACACTATTCCACATATTTACATATACACGCAACCGGTGCCAGTGGCAGTTACAATACATTCACGGAGTGGTATGTATGATCGTCGAAGGCCCCCTCGGACCCGTTCCCCCCGTTCCCCAATCCTGAGCCTGCATCTTCCGATACACATGCGCACGATACTGCTCCCCATAAAAATCACCCGTGTACGCCCAGTCGGGATCACAAGGTCGAAATTCGGTCGAATGCTGTGGTACAATAACCTGCATGACCACGTGGAGGTGAAACTTGGCGAGAGCCGAACCGAATTGGTCTTGGAAAGTGCGTGCATTCAGTCCTTCTAGTTGCACCAGTTCTAGTGGCCTTCCAACTGATTTCCTTTGTTGGACAACATCAAGCAACATGGCCATCATGGGTGGTATTTCATCTTCCTCGTCCCCGTCTGCATCATCCCTGTCCTGGATCCACGGTCGAGCCAGGTGGAGCGACAGCGTACGTAAATTTGGCCACAGCGGGGCAGTCCCGTGTAATGACGCTTGTTTATCGCTGTTGAGCAAGAGCCGCAGAAGCTGCGAGTGGTGACCAATTGTCACCGAGAGGTGGCTCAGCTCCGAAGTCGCGTAAGGAAGATAGATTTCCAGATCATCGTCCATTTCACCCTCTATATAATGGAGAGCACGCAGTCCCTGAAATTGCTCCGGACAGATGCGTGTCATGAATTTGTGTATCGATGACAAAGCGTGTCGCGTGAGGGCAAATAGTGTGAAGGAACGGATGCCTGGAGTGGAGATATTGCGAAATACGTTGAAGCCATGGATCAGTGCATTCCCGTGGACGAGAAGCTCGCGAAGAACCGGTAGTACCACGGGCACGCTGCCTGGCTCCTCGTGAAATCCGCTCACGAAACCTTTGAGATGAAGAGTGGTGAGGGTGGATGCATACGGTGTGATCATGCTCAGCAGGTCGCTCCTAGAAAGTGGAGCTCCTGGGCCAGGTAATGGATCGAAATGGAGTGTTTTTATGGAGGATTCCGGAAATGTGATGGGAATGGCGCTCAAGCGCGCATCCGTAAGTAGTGGCGCGCCCATTTTGAAAAGTTCGAAGCGAGAATAAGCACCTTGCCCCCGAGCAAGATCACGACCCGATATTTTCAATCGACGAAGCTGGGGTGCGGAAACGTTGACAAGGAGTGCAAGGATGCCAAAAAGTTCCTGACGATTCTCTGTGTCGAGAATCAACTCTCGAAACTGGGGTATTCGGGGAATGAGGAGGGACGAGATGAGCTCCATGACTCGCTTATCAGAGAGCATTGGACCGATGTGAATGTCAAGGGGACATTGTTTGCATCGCTGAAGATAACTTCTGACAGCGATATCCTGGTGAAGAATCGGCACACGTATGGTGGTCCAGAGAGATGGCGTATTGAGAGCCACTTGGCGCCATCGGGAGCACACGTGAGAGAGTTGGACTTCTACGGGAAGAGGTCTCAGAGGACCGGGCCATTGATTGAGAAGATACCTGCTTTCCTCAAAGATGATTGCAAGCACGTCGGAGGGTAATCTGGACATCGGAAGGGTCTCGTTGTTGATCTGTGCGATGCGGCTCTGAAGCGTGAGGATGGAATATTGGACGTGGAACGCCTCTTTGGTCAATGCCTGCTTCTTCCCCTGGAGTGCGGCTATCTTTGCTGCGAGTACGCTGACCTCATGCTGGGCGACCGGGGTAAGGCGGGCAGGGGTCGACTGCATGCCTCTCTACAACGCTGATGTGAGATGACGCAAAGTACAGCATAACTCTACTGACGAGACCGTCTCTCGAGGTCTGGTAGACGTGCTGAGGCACTCTTGACGGACTGCTACGAGAAGGAGGATGGAAGAGAGCGAGAAAGTCGTTTCAGTACTAGTGCCAGCGGAGCGAATGCACCCGAAGCGGAAGTTCTTGAGTCTCCGTGGGAAGGTCTATAGGTTTGTACTTAGATACCTTGTCTCCCATCATCCACTGCCTACGGTATGAAGTTCTGCGATTCTCCCTTTGCAAACCAAGGTCGAATCGACACCAACCCAAGTTTATCTTCCCAGAGCTGCCTTCAAGCTGATCTTGCCGCCTTGATCATTTTTCATCATCACGTAGGATGAATCAGTTCGGAAGTTAAATCGTTGAACGCATGACGGATCAGTGATAGCCAAGCCAGTAGCCCTTCTTGATGCCTTCGTGTCATCAATGGTTCAGCCTCAATCACCCCGATCAACATCAGGCTAACTTTCATTTGCAGCTAAAGTGCTGTATACATAGCTCGAGACTCCCAAGGAAGAAATTGGGGTGCAATGTGACACTTGAGCATGTACGCTGTGCCTAGCCCAGCACACAGTGGTTCGTTCACAGTGCTGTCGCCTGTGTCATGTTTTTTATGAGCATGATACCATTGGGTCGCACTGGAGGAATACTCCAATCTGCGAGTGTTGTGGATCGTCACTGTCACTTTCCCTTGGCGAGGTTCCAAAGTTTGAAGTACCCTACTACAGATTGAAGAAGGCAGCTTCTTAGAATCGAGATTGACCCCAAAAGGCCATTGACTCGGACCAAGCTTCACATGAAGTGCACAGGTACTCAGTGAAGTCCACAGGACGTGTCGTTGATTTGAGCCTTGTTTCCAATCATACTTTGGAAAACCACGGAGTTGCACTACTGACCAGTGTGCTCTTGGCTTTGCATGCACTAGACAGAGCTGACTTCCATCAGGTGAACTAATAGCAGATGACTCGCATTCAAAACAGTGCAGGTTCTGGACCTGCATTGTCTCCCTTAAGATGCAAAGTGCATTTATGTGTACCTGAAAATCCTGGGACAGTTTTGGCAGGCCAGTCAAATTCTTGAATGGCACCCTAGGGCCTATAGCCATCCAAAATGCAGTGGTAGCCTGGTAGGGAAGAAGGACATGCCAATACCATGCTGGAAGTCAGTCTCAGAGAGTGAAGATGAAGGAGTGATGGAACGGAAACCTTTTCTGATAGAGGCACAAGTTATTGAACTGACCACAAACTGTATGCCAGTGTAACATACAACTTGAACATGTTGAGTGTTATCTTGATCTGACACATTGGTATATAACATTACTGCCACACTCACTGAGACACCCACCCTAGGCTCAGTTAACACCTTCCAGAGATGAACACATGAATACACTTTGAGATCTGAGGGGTCAGTGCTAATTGCTACCATAATGGAGCTGACATCCCAATGATCCCATTGATGACTTGGTTGCATGCCATCAAGACATGTTGACTCAGATGATCATATTTAATAATTGAGGGTTGAGCACCTTGTCCCTGGCAGAATATAGACATCACCTATACTGGCAGGTAATTAGTACCTGTCTGCTCAATGATGTCATATTTCCTGCACATATCGTCAAGCAGGGATTTTCCCACATGGATCTAAAAATGTCTCCTGGTATTCATGCCTTATGTCTTGCTACATGAGTACATCCAAAGGGGTGTACAAGAGATACCACAAGCCTGCTTAAGCAATATTGTAATATGTGGAGTACTGAGCTAACCTTACCATGGTGGTGGGATAAACTTTACACAAACCCCAACAAGGTAAGACTTGAAGCTTGAGTCCCCTATGTTACAATCTAGAAAATTTACATCCCAAGTTTGGTGCATATGCAGCAGAATTAAATTCTTAGAAATTTGTAAACAGTGTTTGGAAGAAAACAACTTGGTTACCAGGTTTATTGAACATTAACTAGAGAAAAAGATTACAAGCACTAGTGGAGCACAAAGAGGGCAATTCTGAAACATTCCACATTTGTATTGCCATGATGGTTAAGCCTGAGGGGCCAACAGTCATAACAAAGGATCACCTCTAAACAAGACACTATTCATGGTACCCAGATCACAACTTGAGGATTTTCCAACAGAGGAATCAGTTTGATTTATTTATGCTGAGTCACTCTGCCACATATGATCATATCATGAGGACCTTGCATTTTGTTTGTGTCATTTACCTATTCTGCCTAGGAATTCAATGATATCTATGCCCACCCTATTGCCAACCTTTCACATGCTTCCTCTAGTAGATTGCACCACTGGCATGACCACTTATTTTATTTACATACAACCTAGCTGACATAGACACAGTCTCTGCTGAATTAGGCATTTCCTGGGAGATCTAAATTTTCAATAGACCAACTATCTGGCCCATTGACAACCTATGAGACATTTTTACCCATTAGGTTTGGGCCTTTGGCTCAAACAATCCTAGTTTGCGATTAAGGGCTTTATTTCTAGAATTGACAGAAAAATGTAAAATATATGATAAATTGCCTTCAATATTACAGTCTTCAAATTCAAAATTGTGCAAAATTATGCTTCAAGTTATAGGTGTATCAGATAGCCCAGGTGCATACATCATCCTGCACTCATGCTGTTCATGTTACAGCTGTGCCCAATTAGATTGAGATTTGTAGTTATTTTTTTCATGCAAAGTAGTACTTCCAAATTAGGAATTGGATGTGTTGGACGCGTTAGACGTGTCTTGTAGACCAGTACTCTCTTTTGAATCATACCATAACTTCCATGGACAATACACTATCTGACATTGATGAGCTTGATGGAATCTCTTCTGAAGAGGATCACAACTTTGCATCCATTCACCTTGACAATCCAAACTGTACAGGTAAGTACTAGATGGTCCAAGTCCCTTTGAGAACTGGCTCGCTCGCAAGTTGCCAATAGTTGTAAAAAAAGATGGCCTGTTCACATTTGTCTATGAGTCTGGGAGCACTAGGACTTGCACTGTCACTTCACACAAGGAATTTCCTTTGCATAACTTGAAGTGAACATATGCCAATGACGAAAGTTATCATGATCATTTTCAAGTTGATGATCCTGATGCTAGCAACGATTCTGACGAGTCAGACATCCCTGCCAGTGAGAAGCCCGTGCCAGTGAAGCAGCCCAAGAAGAAGTCCTTGCCCAAGTGGAGGGTCAAGAAACACAAGGCCGAAGAAGCTACAGCAAGGAATCAAGAGACTGCAGAGCCTGCTCCTCTTGAGATCTCTGGACATCTTTGGCTGGAAACCACAACCACAATGCCTGCTCCCGGCCGTGGTCACTTAGGAAAGGCAAAAGCAGTCACAACCATTGATGCAGCCCAATGTCCAGTGTTCATATTCACTACCAATACAACGTTCAATGAGCTTCTCATTGCAATAGCAAGGTCTGCCAATGTCCTGCTCAGCCGACTCACTCACTGGCAGGCCATTATTACCTGCTTGGTCTGGAAACACGAAACTCCCATGAGGGGTGAATGCAAGCTTCTTGCAGATGAAATTAGCTACAAGACCATGCTCAAGTCAGTCCAGGCAAAGCAGGGTAATCCAGTTATTTTCTTTTACTTGCCAAAGCCGGTCATGAATGAAGAAGTATGTACATCACTCAGATTTGACACTCTGCTTGCTAATCACTTGCAGCCTCTGGTCTCGACGTTTCAAAGTATCCACACAGCTGGTGGATGCTCAAATGAGATTACAGGTACAGCGGGAGGAGGCGTGGAAAGCATCAAAGGCCAAATTGTAGTGCATTCATGCTTATTCCAAGTCATTTGATTCACACACTGACTCCAAGTCATTGTGTCTACTAGGATGTCATGTGTGACAGCTACGCATCCCAGCTCGAGCAACTCCAGCAGCGATATCCAGTTGGAAATCACCCACTCTTTCCAGGAAAGTGCATATATGTGCAGAAGAAAGACTTCTGGGACCTTTCGCCCATGCGTCTAGATGTCTAGGCAGCTGCAATTGTGAATTTCAGTGATGCTTTACACATCTCTAATCACTGATCATTATGATATGGCTTCATTACTTGAATAGGCTTCTGGGCGTGCAACATATGATGCACCACCTACGTCCACTCATTTTACAGCTTCGGCCACAATCAAACCAACCCAGCCAGAACTGAGTGCTCCCATCAGCACATTCACTGTCTACCATTATTATAAAGAGGGTATGACTCCGAGTCGGATGCAGCCAGCAACAGCAGATGCACTACAGTGGCTTGGGACCCAGGTACCATCGCAACAGATACCATCATACCAAGCGGTGCCGCATTGGCAGGCACCATCATACCAAGCACAGCAGCATCAGCCTCAAATGCTGCCACCAGTTCCATCCTCATTGCCTTATTCTTCCTTATACGCTCCTCTGCCCTATCATCTATACTATAGTACACCTTACTCAGCCCTTCCTCCACATGCTCCTTATTCATATTATGCCCCCCCACCTCCCCATATGCTGGCCCCTATGACTTAGTGGCCTGGGAATTTCTCTATTTCCCAGGGTTTGGCTCATGTGGCCAACTTGGCAGGTCTGCCCTCCATCAATTCGTCACTGGGCATGACAACGTCTCACAACATCATACTCAAGGCATTCTGTGCAAAATATGCTATTCCACAAGGAGATGTTGGCAGACTTGAAAAGATGGAGTATAACCCAGGTAACTGCCTTGTTGAAAAGTTCTCGGATGCAGATTGGATGGGCACAGGATTCAGTATTCTCAGGTGGCATGGTTTATTATGTGCACATGAGAGGTTCTGCAAAGAAATCAAAAATGGTTCATTTTGAAGTGTAGACATCCCCTCTGAAGTTGTTCAGCTTATACCGTCACTCATTCAATAATGTTCATTCGTTTGACATATACTCTACTCAGTCTTCAACCCCTCATGTATCCAGCATGATGAAACCATCCCTTTGCCATCTCTGGTGTGATGTGCCCACATGCTTCAAATAAAACTCCAACTGGATCCTGATCATGTCATAAGTGTTGACTGTGGTGGTGTAAGTAGGCCTTGACTGCGGAAAATGATCATGTCATTTCACACAATAAGGCCAGGATCAAGAACATTGGACATACATGAACTGAATGACTCTTCAATCAGGTTGAGGTCAGGAGAGTATGGTGGAAGGAAGAGAATCAGGCAACCTATAGTAGAAATGGTCAGAAAGTACTATAGCAAATAGAAAAACAAACCAGCAGCGTTCATGAGATCAATCAAATCTTGGTCTTTGTGAATGCGGCAGTTATCAAGAATGATAACTGATCTCTCTGCCAGAAATGGCAGCATGTTCAGGAGCTTGAACAAACACACTACTTGGATCCATGATATAGTAGTCATCATGATTGACGTACCACTTTTCTTATGATGAAGCTATAGAATAAATCAGTATCATATGACCCCTCAACTACATCCGCAGCCAAGTATCCATCGGTTGTGATTGCTGCAACAAGAGAGTACCATTGACCTCTGATAAAAACATCTGTGATGGTTGCACAGTGTCCTGCAGGGGATCTTCCATATTGGCAAGCCCAAGTCAGCTCATTTTTGCTCATTTCATTGACAAATACAAGCTGAGATCCATCAGGAGTGAACTCAGTGGCTACCATTGCAATCCACTTGCACCGTAGTTCATCATTCTGTTCACTTGCTAGTCTCTGAAGGATTTTGTGTGTGAGACCAGCTTCAATGAGATTCTGAGAGAGGGTGGAGGTGGAGATGTTGAGTCCATGCACAAGAGTGAGCCAAGCAACCACCTCATCAAGATACAAATCTGATTCTTGAGAGAACAAATCCTCACAAGCTGTGAGGAGTGTGCGAGTGAGGATTCGTGTTGGACCACATAGTGGGGATGGGGGCCGGGTAACATTGCCGTAGTCATCAAAAAAAGCTTGCCAGCGATATAAACTAGAACATGATACTCCAAAGGCGAAAGCAACATCTTCTTTCCATCTGAGCTTCCAGAGACGAAGGGCAGACTCCTTGAGGTCTTTGCTAATGTGTCGGTAGGTCATACAGTTGGCGTTGCGACAAGTTCCCGATTTGGACATGACTCTGTCATCAATAAAAAAATAACTACAAATCTCAATCTAATTGGGCACAGCTGTAAATCATCCTCCTAGTCTATTTTTCTGTCCACTACACAGGCTTAGTATGTCACTGCCATTAGAGTGACTTGGAAAAGAGAAAGAGAGACTCAGGCTGGGGAAATGGGAAATCCAAAAGAGCAATGGCACTATGATTGTATCATTACAGAATAAGTGGATTTGTATCTACTACATGATATCAGATCAACATCAAACCAGAAATTGGAAGTACCAAACTCACACAAATTTAATTGCTGATCACTTCATAATTTTTCTGAGAGTTTCAAGATTTATACCTGATCTGGTATCAGATCCACATTTTTGATGCTGAATGCTATTATTTGAGGTTTTAAACTCACAGATTCAATCTCTGACCAAGTTCTATTTTTTCCAATTTTTTTTTCTGGATTTAATTGAGTACAGAATGAGTATCTACTACATGGTTATACCCAGTGGAGGAAAGCTTATGTCATATGGCATATGTGGCCATGGCAAAATAACCAAAAATTACAATAACTGAAAAGAGCAAAAAGAGCAAAATAACCAAAATAAGTGTTGACACAAATTCACACTTAATTCACACTCCTCCTTCACCTAGTAATACTTCAGATATAGATTTTGAATGACACCTGGACAAGAGGTACTATGTTGAGCTAACTCCAGAGAAGTGTGACAAATACTTACATGACACAATTGACCAATGATAGGAGCAGCATGATAAGACATCAGTATTTTATACACTAATATCCTCAGAACCTTTCACTTCACAACTTAGAAAAACTCCATAACATGTTTGTAAATGTGTTCATACACTGTTCATTAATCCATTACACCCTAATACTTAATTAAGCTAACTATGCCAATAATGTGCTCTCTCCTCATGTAATATAGCCCCCCTAGCACTGACCATGTAATCTTAGTATAAGATGTGAATACAGCACCAGAACAAGCTGATCTTGTTCTGGTTGGATTCCCACTCACCACAACAGCCCTCTCTTATATAGTTAAGTTCTCATGTGAGGTCCTAGTGCTGTCATTGGTGCTATTGGTCACCTTCACCAAGCAGATCACCTGCTATTTCATACTCATGATCCTCTTGTAAGATGTTCAATCCACCATCCTCTGATTCTGAAAAAACTTGCCCTGTTGCATTCTCTGCTATTCCTGTAGAACTTGGATGAAGACCCACTACAGAAGAAGAAGAAGCTCATATCACCACTGAGAGCAGAGCCTATTTCTTCAGAACACCACCACCCAGTTGTACCTCCTGATACTATATTAATACTGATCTAGACCATCATAGACTCTATTACTTATTAATACCAATTCTAGACTCTGACATTATTATGGCATTATATATCCATGATCCTTATATACCTATGACCTTAGTCGACCAAGGATAATCTCAATCAAGCACTCTATATTTCCTGATACCTCACTTATACCAAGAACATACTGATTACATTCAATGGACTTGCTATGAATTCTAATTTTATATCATATTGTGATACTGATGGGGCTGGTGATATAGGAACAAGACACTCTTCAACTAGCCACTATATCTTCCTTGCAGACACTATGGTTTCCTGGTAATTGTGACATCAGAAAGTAGTTTCTTTTTCTTCTACTAAAGCCAAATGCATTACCATGACTGATTTAGAGATTGGTGCATCTCTACAGTTATATCTATTTTTTTCATATTGTACTACACAGTGGCTATGCTCTGGAGGCAGTACACCTCTTATTTGTTGTTCTACGCTTCCTTCAAGCAACTCAATATTACATCAGAGATGCAAAAAATCCTGTTCCTTCCTAATTGGTCTTATGGAACATCAACTTCATTTGTTTCCAAATGCTTTTGTGTCATTTGTAATCTTTAATATCAACTTCTTGAAGGCAATTTCAAACCCTATATAAGATTCAGCACACTGACATGAAAAATAAGAACTAGATATGTACTTGGTTAGAGAGGATCCAACCAGAACAAGAATGGTTTGTTCCAGTGGTTGTATCCACTTTATATACTATTGGCAGATGGTCTGTGTTAAAGAAGCTATACTACAAATGTTAGAGCATATATCAAGATGGCCAAGTTTGTTTATCTATATGTAGAGAGAGAGAGAAATATTCAATGAAGGTGTGATACATCATATTACATGAGCATGGGAAATGAGCATTCCAAAGGGGTCCAGAAATGGAAAGGGTCTTAGCATATTCTTAGAGGGTGTAGATATGGTTATGTGGAAAAATAGAGTGGATGAATGCACAAAAGAGGGGACTAGCATCCGCTTCAGTGATGCTTGTTGCAGCAAGCTGGTCAAAGTTGTGTGTACATTTTACTTGTCTGTCTCACCATCATCTAAATGATGATTCTGACTTCTTGATAGCTTGTTTCATGGTCAAGTCGGATCTCATTCAATTCATTCAAAATCTTGAACCTATTATGATGGAACAAGAGTTTCATTCACTCTCACTTACCTTCTGTGATCTGTTGAGTTAGTCTGTTCCCAAGTAGCCATAAATTTTCTTACCATTTCCAGATGAACACAATGTGATTTTGCATCAAAAATAGTTTATGAGGTTTCATTCAATAGCCCCAGTCCATATTGGTGCTTAAAGTATTTGGTCACTAGTCAGGATCAACACCAGGACAACAAATCAGGATGGATAATCCTCCGTCCAGACAGTCTTGTGCAGTGATCTACAAGTCAAGTTCAGTTTTGTATGAGTTGAATCAACTTGAATGTGTACTCATCACATCAAATAGGTCACTACAAAATGTCCTGACCAGATCCTTCTTTGATTGCACCTTCTCCACAGGCTCAGGATTGAACCCGATGTACCAAGGATGGAATCCATTTGGGGTACAAGTTTCATAGTGTGTCCTGTCTAGATGGGCATTGTGTCTTTGAAGGAGGGCACGAGCAAGCACCTGCTGCTTGTTGTTGCTATACCCTCAAGCGAGTCTGGAGCTCAGCAGAGCAGAGAGGCGTTCAAAGGTAAAAGTAGATGAGTTCAAATCAGCTTCCTTGGAAGTGTCAGAACAGAGATCTTGAGGGGCCATCTTGAACAATGGAGGGTAGAGTTAAAGAGCAAGTTTGAATTCAGATGCAGCCTGCAACCTGCAATGTGCTTGAAATGGCAGCATTAATGTTAGCGCATGTACATATCCTTGATTGACTTAAATGGGTTAGCACATATACTACATATACTCAATTGAGGCAGTGGCAGCAACCCAGATGTGTGAACTGATTTGCCTCAGTGGTGAACATGTTTGAGATCTGCCTGGAAACATCAGCTCAAATAATTGAACATGTGTGACATGCAAAATTTGACCACACGATCAACATGCAGTACAAAAAATTGACAGTGACAGCTACTACTTGTTCAATAGTTCATCAAGGTTGCACAAGTAGTAGTCCCACCATCATCTCCATATGAACTTCCAATCTAATCATTGAAAGAGTAGACAATGTGGCACGACGACCAATTGCTCTGCAACCGCCATAACCTGAAAATGCCTCGATTTGATCAAGGCAAAAGAGAAGATGCGCATTCACAGCAGCATGATAGTGGTGCTGAGTTTCCAGTCCCTTTTGCTTCAGGGAGTTTGTCTAGTTAAGGTGATCAACAGTCCTTTATCACTTGTTCCTCATCATGAATAGCTGTGCAGAGGCAACATGTCTCCACCTCTACATGGATTACCTCCTCATGAGCTCGACAGAGTCAGAAGTATTTCATGGTACTAGCCTCTCAATGAGCAGGCTTGGCCCAATCTTCCTGTCAGATATCAGCCCTGGATCTTCTAAGAAGATCAAATTTGCCTGGGATGTTGTAATTGAGGACCTCCTTGAATGTAATTGTTAGATGTGGAAGATCAAGTGCCCTGGATTCCTTATTGTAGCAGTTGATTGCTGTTTGAATAGCCGCAGAGTGGCACTGCAGGCCTTTCAAAATTTGTTGTCAAAGCTTATATCCTGAATTCAACAATGGTTAATTGTGTAATAATGGGTTCTACTATGTCTCACCGGTTCCTGAAAGTTACTGTACAATCACACCTCTATAGTATTCCTGACTCATTCATCACTGTGGATGATGCACTCTCCTTCCATTATTCATGTGATTCTCTCGCATTCCATCTCATTAGTATTTAAGGACACCTTCCTTATCATGTAACCCTAAGCTAGAGCTACTCAGAATACATTTGAGAATTCTAAGCCCTTTTTTGAGTCTTTCAGTCCTTTGTTACTCTGTCCCTTGGCAGCCCTCTTGGGTGTGTCTCCTACTTAGTATCTTCACCACAGTGTCCTGCCATGGATTACCCTTCAAGTTACACAACTCCTCTTCATTTTAGCCTTAAACCAACCCTCTAAGTCTGCATCTGACCCTACTCAGGGCCAGCTGTAATAGTCTTTCCCAAGGATTCACAATTATGATATTTTCTAGATCTCTAAATATAGAAAGAAGGCAACAGGCACAGTAGAGCTGGAAGGACCCTTTATTGATCACTGGAAAGTGGTCTTAGATTAGCACCAGAATGCTGGTGATGTATACAAAAATGGAATCAACCTCATCTGTGAGTGTATCCTTGAATTTGCATTCACCGCATGTTCAACTGGTGGTGTAATGAGCACTACATTGCTAAAAATATCAAAGTGGTCATTAATGTTGGCCATTGTTGGGTTCGAAGTGTTGGCGTCCATGAGGCATGGTATTGACAAACGCTCTGAGTGCTTCAAGGAAGCATACAGCTTCATGATGCTGTATTAAATATTGGATTGTTTTCTTGGGAAAGGGTGGCTGGTGAGCAATTTGATAACAAGACCAACAGAGTACTTGTGCTACATGGGCCCAGGTTCTTGAAGATTGGGCTGGATGATTGTGCTCTGAATCGCTTGAAAGGGAAGATTCAGTATCCAATAGTCCAGATCTATGTCGCCAGGCCTGGTAGCTACTGAACCAGATGACCACCTCTTGCCGCTGGAGCCACCTACTCATCTGGACGGTATAGTAGTCCTTTCAGTTAATTGTGGCATAGGCTTTCTTCGCAAAGTCGATGTGGAGACGTTCTGAGATCTCAGTGTTGAGCCCATCAAGGCTGCCTAGTGTTCATGTCATGCCAGTATAATGCACAAGGGAGTGGAGTTTAGAAATATTAAAATGATTCTGGCACCCCAATTCTATAAAGACATCCTTCAGGCAGTGGAAATTGTCCAGAGCATCTTTTAACTTACATCACAGTCCGAGTCCCAAGGCATATAGCCAGGCAGTGTGCCCAGTGGCCATCTTCATTGTCCAACAGAGAAGCTTCAAGCCATGCAAGGTAAGTACTGAATTGTTGCCCGTGTTATAGTACTGAGCATTGCCATGCTCACATGATATACAGCAGATCTTGAACAAGAACAGACCAACCAGGAGCGAGACACGCAGGTCAAAACCAAGCGGTGTGAGGAGTGCTCCTGAAAGCAGGACCAAGCCTTGAAAGCAGCTCAAGTCGACCTGCTCAAGACCCACTCGCCATCTCAAGATCAGAGGATGGCCACTGGTGTGCCGTCTGTTGCAGATAAAGCAGTGAGTACTGTGACCTTGTTATTCTTTGTGCGCATTTTGATTAAATCTATCCAGTTTGAATCTCATCCTACTGGAGGTCTCGCTTGCATGCTGACTCATGCTAGTCTGCTGGCCCCTGGGATGCTTGTGGCGCAGAAGGGCAACATCCTGTCCTCATCCACTTTGGCAAAGGCTCAGCAGGTATGTTCAATGTTATCCGTTGTTTGGACATGTGTTAATTGATCAACAGACCATGCCTGCTCGTCATGTCCATATTTTGGAACTGATTGAGCTGGAAAAACTTGATGTGCTCACCTTGAACAAGACTGCTTTGTGCAAGAGACTTTGTGCGCCCACACCATTCCCCAGTAGAGATCAGACAGAGTAAGTGCTTCAACATGTAATTATAGTGCATTGACAATTACAAATGATAGATCTAACAGTGTCGGGTCTAACAAAGCTGATCACGATGAAAACATCTAAGACTATAATACTCCACCCTTCACTCAAAGAAAATGTATGTGCCATGTTGACATTAGTAATGATGATAGTTCATTGGTAGGCAAGACGGTCCTACAAGACATGAAGGCAGCAACAGGCAACAGGAAAGTTGTCCAAGCAGCTGAGTCTAAGCCTACTCGTCATGACACAGTGGGCAAACTGTTGGCACTAACTTAACAGCGAGCCAGCATTCCATCTGATTAATATTGGCATCCTGCCCACCATTTATATAGACTGTAGCTACTACCTCACCCCTTCATCTCATTCCATCACGGTGTTGAAGGGTGAGTTCACACCTATTCTACCATGATACGAATGCATGCTAACTCTTATCATAGCCAATGTAGTATCCTAGTTCTTAAACAAACAGACCACCATGTCCATGAAAAATAAACCGAAGATGGCGGACTACAATGCGGAAGATCATCAAGTCATTGCAATGGCTATCAAATTTTATCATGCTCTATTGCTGACCGAGGACCCCTTTCCAGAGCCCTGCGAGGAGCTCAATTGGGTCAGGGATGCCTTTGATGCCAGCTGTATCAACCATAGGTGACTGCACATAGAGCTCAATCTGAGCAAGATCAAGATCATAAGTGTCTATTTAGGTGGCATGCCAATCACTCAATACCTTTTAGATCATGGTGCATGGTTCAAACCTTTGGGGTCAATTCAAATCAAGAGCAAAGGTATTGATCACCTCATCATACGGGTTCCAGGTAGCCTGAGATACAACAGCCATCAAGGAGAAAAACTGGAGGCTGGTGACACAACTTAAGTACAAGTTGGCATTTACTTGTTGTATAAGTATTCACATTTGGTGTAAACTCTAGTATGGACTGATTAATATCTGATGTCTAGGAACCTCACCCTTGTCCTACCAGTATCTACAAGATACTCTTCAAGAAGAAGGACAGTGAAGGGATTAAATGGAAGGAGTATTATAGTCCATTCCCAAAAGTTCATTTGCACTTATGCTCACAGCAGTAAGTACGTGATGATCAGGCCAGTGCTGCTAACAAGAAAAAAAACAGATCAAGTGTGTGCTCGATGAGTGGACGACAGGCAAGCGCAAGTCTATTCACTTCAAAGAAGACAAGTACAAAGGGCTCTACAAGCAACATCTGATGACACTCGACTACTTTGACTGGCAGACAAAGAAACAAGGTATCTTGCTGAAGATCCTACAAGAGGTCTTCAACAATGGAAAGTCGCTATCATTGAATGATCTTATTGAAGATGTGATCAAGGAGCACGGTCGGGACAATGAGTGGGACAACTTGGAGGAGATTGAGAAGGAAGAAGAGGAAAGTGGTTGGTGGTTGAAGAAGGATGAGATCCAGTTGGACCAGGATGTCAAGGATGAGATTTCAGAGGGAAGCATGGAGTAGGTGTGGTATCGGAGCAGGGTGTTGAGATGTCAGAGAGAAGTATGGACTCGTAGGTGTGGTATGTCAGAGTGGGATGTCAAGAATGAGATGTTGGAGGGTTTGGATCATGAAGGTGTGGTAGTACGTTCATGGTAGTAGTATATTGTTGGTGGTGCAATGGTAGACTTGGTAGCTATGTGCTATGTAGTGCTACTGTGCCTATGGTAGCATACATTGTCAATAATATGGTTTATTACTGTCGCAATTAAGTGCTACTGAGTCTCTGGTAGCATGCATTGTCAATACTATGGTTTACTACTGTCGCTATCAAGAGCTACTGAGTCTCTGGTAGCATGCATTGTTAATTACTATGGGTTGCTACACTCACTATGGGTAGTGATGGTTGAGAACTCAAGTCTATATAGTACTACATAACAGAGGGAAGCTGATGGTGTCTACTGGGGTCATATGTACTACATAGCACTACATAGCTTACTGATTTTTTACAGATGCATATCAGCTTTGATCATGACACAAAACTTCATGTATGAGAGAGCAACATACAGAACCATATTGAGCCTGCATATGTACACACCCTTCACTGTGCCACAACAGAGTTGTATCCAACTGGTTAACAAGTGTATTGTAAATGCAACCAACCACTTGGACATGTTTCCCAGTTGAAAAGGGGATGTACTCGCACTCAAGACCGATGCAATTACTGGTAGCTTTGTAGATGCTGACCTCCATGACAAAAATGAGTATGAAGAATGGATATTGGATGTCATTGTGGATGGAATCATCAATATGGTTCCCTTTAGTTTCAACATGATTTCCCTGTGTGCTAACGATAAGTCATTAACTGTAGTATAATTTCTTTATGGTTGACAATCAATGAGAGTTTGTAGAATGCTTATATTAAGGATGAATTTGTATGGTGGTGATTTGTGAACTATGATTGTCGTCTTATCGCTCTACTAATAAATGTTACAATGGACTGACCAGTCCTGCTTTTTTCAATGAATATAAATTGTCGACTCAATGTGTCCAAACAGTAACATTGTCTGTCACAAATGCCAGTCAACATCTCCTGGAATCATTTGGCACCTGACCACACAATATCACTGAGAAGCTTACATCCGGCTACAAGACCTGGGAGTTCCAGCTTCATATGTTTGGTCTTGGCCCTATCCTCCTCTACAATATCCTTCCAGATGCACTTTTCGCCAAATACTGCAAATTGGTTCGGGAATTTCAGATCATATGCCAACACAGTATCAAGAGTGACTCTCTCACAACTGCTCATGCACTTCTTTGCCAATGGGAACATGGATTTGAAGAACTCTATTACAGGTACCAAGAAGATCACATTCACTTTGTATGGCCCTATATACACCAAGTTGCACATATTGTGAGTGAAACCATTCACAAATGCCCCCCCCTCCATCTGCTATGCACAATAGACTATGGAGCGAACTATTGGAAATCTCACCCACTGGCAGGAGATCCAGCAACCATCAAAACCCTATAGCAACCTCGCACAAAAAGGTGTTCGTCGCTGTTGAATCAACAGCCTATGTGCTGCTGTGCCTGAACTCAATACAATTCTCTCCAACCAAGCATTTCCCACAAGCACTGTGGACTTGGCAGATGGAATCCTCCTCTTGCCAAACTGTGATCGTTACCTGATAATCCCTCCACCACTCGAAGCAGAAGCTCTGCGAAGCAACATGTCTGATTATAATTTTATTATTTGAGCCAGCACATCTGATTTATCTCTGTGTATATGACACTGCCGAACCCAGTCCAACCTTGAATTTGCCTATAGCCATGCCAGAACCTTCTCAACAATGCTGCAATTCAAAGAGTTGCTGGCTTTGGCAATAGTAAGCATGCCCTTTTGCTTTCTTTGATTTTATTTTATTACATTGCAGCTATACTAGGCTACTTTGCTTTTTACACCCCAAAGCTCCATCAGTACTACATGGAGAATTTGGAGGCCATGTTCAAGAAAGACAAGACCTTTTGCAGAAATTTTCCACAAAATGCCTTCTCTGTGGCCACCTTCAACTGCAGTGGTGGTGTCTGTCCTCTACAGCACCTGGACTCAGCAAATGTTGCACATGGCTGGTGCTCCATATGGATAGGGGTCAATTTTGATCTGAAATAAAGTGGCCACCTGATCCTCTTTGACCTCACCCTGGTCCTCAAATACCCTCCAGGATCAACCATACTAATCTCTTCAAGCATCATCAGCTACAAAAATGTGCCCCTTCAAGAGGGTGAAAGTCGAGTTTCATTCACTCAATACTGTGCAGTGGAGTTGCTTTGGTGGGCCCAGCATGGGCATCCACAAATTTAACAACCTTGGAGCACAGCATACTGGGCCAGGGCCTTCCCAATCTATATAACAAGTGAGCCAATAGATATGATATCTAAATCAACTTACATCAACCTGCAAAAAAGCTCCCTCACTAGCTAGTTTTGCTCCAAGATTAGTAGACCAGGCTCATTGCATTGGGCTAAGATGCTAGAGCTGTTTTCAACTTTGGACAGCCTCACTGATGACCAAAGGTCCATTTTTGATTTGAATAGCTGCCTTTGCTCGCAGACAGCCTGGATCATGCACATAGCATTATGCTTATATTACTCAGTATTGAATTGGTCAACTATTGTGGCCAATGAGTTAATGTCTTGCAATGGTAGAGGTAGGAGCAGTGGGCAACCTGTTCTTTCCCACTGAGTTCATCATTTTGCTATATCTCTTGATGAACATAGCTTCTTTCTCCTGAAACAGGAGATTGTGAGATTGATTGGCATTGCATATCTGATGCTGCAAGAACTGTGTCACCCATGTTGACAACTATGACCTCATGAAGATTGCATGGATTACATATTCCCAAACTTTGTCTACTTGTTCCAGAAATTGCTGAACTGTGTTGCAATTCCAGGACCATTCTCCCTGCATTATGAGAATTCCTGGCAGTTTCAACCTTTCTACTGAAAAGAAGAAGGAGTGCTTTCTTGCTTTGAATGGGTGATTCATCTAGGAAGGAGTAACTGCATTCTGTATTTCCTATGTTGTCAGTGATGGAATCTGCTGGTGCACCAGCCCAAACATCATCTCCACTTAGAAGTCCATCTGTATGTTTGAGAAGGCCAAGATGTCAGTGAGCCAAAAAAAAATTATGCATCAAATTGTGCTACTGTTTCCCACAGTCCTGCTCACTGTAGAAACCTCATGTTACAATCCCTAGGGAAACCCCCTTCTCTTTTCTCCTTTTTCTTTCAGTATTGTTTTGTTGACTCATCTTTTCATATATGATTAGTCATCCACAGTTTCTTTGTCATACTTACTGTGGATTACCTATTCATTCCTCATCATTCTTCATGATTCTATGACACCATTTCTTTAACCAATCAGCAATTGCTTACTCATTCACTTTCTACTTATTTAAATGCTGTATGCTTGATACTTCTCATTTAACCTTGACTCAACTTGCATCTGTTTTTGATGTCTTTGCTCAAACAGTTTTCTGGTGTGCCCTTGAGCACAGCCTCATGGAACCAGGTGCTCCTGTATATGTTGACTATGAAGGAGAGAATGGAACAATAACATGGTCTTATACCTCGTTGACTGCTCTAAGTTCTGATCTTACAGATGACGAACTTGATGAGATCATGCAACAAATCCTCCACCAATTTTTGGATTGTTAGCAAACACAAAAAACAGATAGGATAGATAGTGATCTATACACATACACCTGCACTGAATAATTACCACTTTTGGTGAAGTATAAGTATATTATGCTCATAATATGGCATTGTTACTATGTTTTTGATTGCCACTGTACATTATAATAATTCTGGACCGGCATGATGTGATCAGCAAGATTGCATGTGGGTGACTTGAATGAGCACCTTATCTGATCTAATCACATGCTATACAAGAACAAACATGCTGTTTTTGGTGCCTGACCTCTTGGTATCAAGGTAGGCAATCAGCTTGATTTTGATGTATTCCTTTTAGAGGATACATTAGAATCAGTTGGAAATGCCAATACCATGCATACCGGCTCCTGTGACAGGGACAAGTATGCAAGGGATTTTCCATTGAGGAAAGACATGAATAGAACTTGAGAATAGTGGTGGTGCTGGAGAAGGGTACTTGATGCAGGTTGCAGCTGTATATAGATCCATGTGTCATAACTGGGACTCAGCTACAGATTACTTGGGCATAAGCATTCAAGTCAGCTACCTAGCCTTGCAGTTGTAAATAAGCAGAGATACCTTTTGTATGGAGCACTGTGCCATTGAGAGCATTGCTTGACCATTCATTAAACTACTGGTTTAAAAAAGTGTTATCGAGTATCTGATCTAAGTGCTAGTGGGGACAAACCCTTTTTCATTCATCTGCCAGACATACTGCAACTGTTTGACCATCAGTTATCATATGCATATAAGCCTTGTTATTTCGACAACTCCTGCATTGAACATGGCACACTTGCCAGCAGGCAGTCATTGTAGTTACTAATACACAAGCTAGTTGATATGATTGAGAGAGTCCATGAGATGAATAGTGTTTGCAATGGTGTCCTCATCCTTGTCCTTATCTTTGCTCCAGAGAAAGTGTTTGGTTGGTTTTCTTGTTGGTGTTTGTGCAATACCTTTTGAGATGTACTAGCAAGGCCTGCAGGCACTGAAGAGAGCCAGGGGAAAGGTCATCAGATTACTGAGTCATTGAATGTCCATAAGCCTGGATTGATGTTACAGGTCAAGACAAAGAACAAGATAGCAATGCACAAATTGACAGGAAGAAAAGGTGCATTCCTGTAAGTCCGGGGCTCAGAATCCGGACAAACCTATCACTTGCCCACCAGAGAATGGAGAATCAAAATTATTTGTGAGGAGTTCTAGTAACTGGAGACAACAACAAACGAAACTAACCAACTAAATAAGAGCTACAAATATTCTGTTATTATCAAATATCAAATAGATGTTTCTGTGAGGACAGTATGTAGGGGGGTGCAAGTAAAGACCCCCCGACAGACAGTCCGCATCACATGGTTCAACACAACACTCAAGCAAGAAAAAATACAGCAAGACGAATACAGAAAGATGGTAGCAGTGGCGACAGCAAAAGTCGAAAGCCCAAAACTCAGGTAAGGAAAAGTGAGAAACGACAGACAGACTCGGGTCATAACGAGGCAGTCCAACGCTCAAAAAGACAAACAAACAGTCGAGCGCGGACAGCCCGAGAAAGGGGCGGGGCATGGCGAGGCGGGCCGAGTGGGGGCCGACATTCGCCATGTCGCGCGAGGGACTGTTCAATACGACGCGCCATACTGTTGCTCGTACAACGCATAGTCGTTCGTGTGCAGCGCCGAACCGCTAACCACGTTCAACTGATTGATCCAGTTGAAGCCTACGCAAGACAAGTCAATACGACCAGAGACACGCAGCAACGCAGGCGTGAACTCACCTGGCACGGTCGTTTCCTGCCAAACAGGATCCGACAAGAACTGCATCGAATCTAAAAGTTCCTGATCCACCGGCATCGGCGTATCCCGATAAAAGTCCGCCGCACCGAGCCCCAGACTGAGGTCCGCCGCTGACGGCGAAACGCCCCGCATGTTGCTGTCGAGAAGCATCAAGTGCTGCACGGGCGACGAGGTGTCGGACAATGTCGACGGCGACGACGCAGTCTGTGTGGACGAGGAGTAGGTTGGCGACGAGGCTGATGCACTCGGATCCTTGCCCTTGCGCGAGCTCGCGCGCCTCAAGTGCGTACTCTTGGAGTTGGGAGAGAGCGTGTCTGGGCTAATGTTCTGTGTAGCAAGCAGACCGCCCAAAAATCGCGAGAACAGTTTCGGCCCATGTTTGTCGTCAACGACCACCTCTGGCGCACCGAGCAGGTCGACGGCTTCTTGGACGAGCGTGCGGATCTCCAGTCGACGTTCGTATGTGAAAAAGTGTGCATACCTAGGTTTGAGCAGCTGCGCAACCAAAAACAGAGTGTTTGTGGTGAGTTTGGCACATGAAAGAGGATCACGCCATACCTTGACAAGGAATGCGCCAGCAAACGTGACGAACACAAACTGGGCATCCGGCGCATGCCGTAGAAAGATTTCTTGGAAAGGAAAGCACATTCAACGGCGTTATCACTCCGAGATTAGAACAGGCACTCACTCCTTTCCGGCGTGGGGAACAACCTACGAACGAAGGCGTTTACGACATCTGAGGCGGCTTCCAAGCACTGGTAGGGAAACAGTAAACACGGGGAAAATGTCAGGAGGACAGCGTGCACTCACTCGCATGATGAACGTATTCTCGTCCAACTGGCCCTCTTTCGCATGCTTCAAACCCGCCGACAATGCGACTAGGCGCGAGTATGCGTAGATCATTTTGAGCAGCTCCGACCTGAATTCCCAATTCTCCGTTTTCTCTTCTTCGAACTCATTCAGACGCATGAACCACCGTTCGCCGAGTTGCCTCAAGGCATCATCCGTATCGCTCGCAAGCTGAGCGACATTTAGGCTCTGACACATATTCAGGAACAGCATTACAAATACGGTAGCACAAGGCACTCACCTTGTCTAGCCCAATTGGGTGATTAGGGTCACCATAGACCCTCCCCACGAAATCGGAAATCAATCTGAGCTCCGCGTTGTACCCGCAGAGGTGGATGTCAAAGCCTTTCATATTATACGGCGATGATCTCCACCAATCCTCTGAATGCACGGCAAAGTAATCCGTGTTCGAGATGATGGGACGCTTGCCGTACTGAGTCCCCGTCGAGCGATCGAGATTAAAGCAGCTCATCCAGATGCGTTGTCGACTCAGGATAATGCGAGCATTTTGTTCATTAAGGGGCTTAGTCGTGGCTGGACGGTTCAAGTTGATGTCTTGGGCGACCCTGGATTGAAATCAAGAGACAGGGACATCAAACGGGAGATAAGGCGCATACCGGATAGCAACGCCAAGATAAATCCAGCTCCTTTCTTCGTCCCATCGCTTGGCTGGAACTGGATACAGTTGCATGAGAAGATATGCTGCGGTCATCTCTTCATTTTTAGTCCCGGATATGAGCGCTGTGCCAGCGGCGAGTTGGCCATATTGCATCAGCTGCTGGTACAGGTGTGGTCGCGGCTCGTAGAATCTGGAAGCGACACCGCACACTTTGGTCTGCATTAATAATAGAACACGAGCCAAGTGGCAACAAATCTCACTGATCGTGAAAAGGAATGGGCTCCGCATAGCCACATATTGAGGAGTGTGAAGGACGGGGTCTAGAAGGTTGGCCGATAGGTTCATTTTTTGAAAGAAGCTAAGGAAGGGTGAACAAGTACTCCGTCATTAATGTATGACAACTTACATGGTAAACAACTTGTCCACTTCCTTGGTCGAGACGATTCCACGAGCCAATATATGAGGCAATTGAACTCCAGAAGCGGAGGGCTGCAATCGCTTGGGATCGGGTCCTGGACCTGAAGAAATTGGCGTCAGTCTTTCTTAGAAGCGCCAGGCCAACGCATGCATACTGGGTCTAAAGAAGTCAGCGCTTGCAACACCGACAGCTTCTGATGACTCTGGTTCGACGCTCTTCTCTCTTGCGTTTCTCCTGATGGCGAGGGCAGCCATCAGCCCAAAGGGGGTATCTTCTCCGGGCAGCATCTTGAGCGACGTCGGATGGCCTGCTTGCCTCCTGTTTGTGGAACTGGAGGGCGAGGCAGCGTCCTTGCACGGGTCATCCTCAGCAGTTGCATAACCAGACTCGTCGTCCGAGCAATCTTCTACGGTGGCGTCGTTGTCGCTCAGATATGCATCGTCCGCGTCTGCTGGATCTCCCGCGGGGATCAAACCACCGAATTCCATTATGGATACGCGTGCCTTTGAAATCCAGTTTTGCATTTCCGCATTTGGGACCACGGACTCGGAGTTTGATTCCAAGGGTGAATGTAGATTCGAGGAGGGGGAACGCGGGGAGTGGGTCGCAGCGGGACCGCTCAAATGCTCGACTTTGGCCATCAGTTCCTGTATTTGTTTGGCTTGCTCGCGGATTTGGTTGAGTAAATGCTCTCGTTTTCTATCAAGTGCAAGGTCAGTCGCGCGGTAGGAGGGAGGGAAAGGTAGTCAGCTCACGGGGGAACGCGCCGCGGTTTGCGGCCAGGAATAACACATTCCTGACCTGCGGACGTACAGCGCTTGCAGGTGTCGTTGTCGATTCTGAATTCACAACGGACCTAAAACACACACGTGAGAAAATGATGATACAGTACGTGAAGGCTTGCCTTCAAGCTCTTGCACCGAGAGCATGCACCCGCGCTGTAAGGGACACCGTGAGCTGACAACCCCAAAGGGTGCTAAATGAAAATGACTGACTGTTTCGGCCGACCAGCCTCTTGTTCCTGAAGATCGGCTTGGTCTACTTGGATGTCATCGTTATCGTCGCCTGCCCTGACCCTCTTGAGAGATTCCTGTACTACGCGCGGAGGATAAGGTGCAAAATAACGAGACTGTAACTCGGACGGTCGAGTGGGAAGTGGGAGAGGGGGAGAAAACTGCATGGGTCCAGTGGGAAGATAAGGGTGAGATGTCGTATGGTTGGCTACGGCAAGACCGGGGTTAGGAGAATTCTCGGGTGTATGCATGGCTTCGAGGCCCGAGAACGGGGTGGCATGGTAACCCGCTTGTGTGGGCTCGAGCGCATTCACACCTCTCTGCTGGGCATAGATTGGGGAGAGACGGGCGGGTTGAGAAGAAGACGCGCCGTAGGTGGATGATGACGTGTCCAGAGCAAGATTGACGTCGGGGTCGAGTGGGTTAAAGTGCATCTGAGGCTGCCTGACGAAAGCGGAGGAGCCAAAGGTGGTTGATGGGGATGTATGCGTGAGGTAATTACTTGGCGCACTGAGAGACTGGTGTGGAATGGGACGCTGCGGGGGAAAGGGTTTGGCGCTGATTGGTTCGAGGGTGTGTTGGTGTTCCTCGAGCTGAAGTGAAGTAGACCTGAAAGGGTACTGTGGATGATCCCAGGAGCGCATATGCTGAGCTTGGGTGGACATCGTTCAAGAACGCGCCGTCGTTGTGGGACGGATGAGCTGGATCGGATTTGGTGGGAGAGAACTCACTTTTTATCAGCGAAATCGACCAATTTTAGACTACATAAGTACGGCCCGGCTGCTCGACCTACCCGCGCCCCCGCGTACGGCGTTTGTGGGGCTTTCAGATTTCTTTCTGGTCACCGCCCTCGTCGCTGAGCGCTGTCGCTTGTTGATTCCCTGTGAGGGCTGTTCACACGCCATCCGAGCCTACTCGCCTCGCTGACACTCTGCTCGGCGTTGTTTGTTTCAAGTTGTCATCTTATGTCCACGTCTTTGCGTTTCACGCCATTTGTATAAACACGATTTTGGCTCCGTTGGAACCATTCGAATATCAATTGTTGATTTCTTCAGCACCAGAGTCGAGGCCTTTTATCAGATATCATGCTGTAGTCTTTTGTGAGTCCAACTTCTAAGATTTTGCCCATATCAATCAATGGCAGGGTCCGTAGGAAAGAAAGCTTCTCATGAAGCGGCGGCCGCATCCACGATCCTGGTCACCTATTCGCACTGGCAACTCCACCTTCAAATACATGACTTAAGGCACTTAGGCTTCAAACACTTTTGGCGCCCGTCACACTTCACGGAAGGATTTGCCCACTGAATCGAGAGAACCGCTTTCAGGGATCCTCATGGGAGAGGATGATCACCGGCTCTCTCCATTTCTTATCGGTGCTACCAGTAGGAACAATCCAAATTATTACTTCCGGTCGAATGATTGGGGCGAAACGTCAACTCGGGCACTACCTTGAACGCCCACTGTTAGATGTGCATCTTTCCGGCGGTTCCCACTCCACGAAAGTTTCCCGTCTCCTCTTCCTTCCAAACCATAACCATCTTCAATCACAAACCGCAAGTCGCCGCCGGTCTTCAATCAAGAGCCTGTCGACCGAGCACCTAATGTAGTCTCGTCATGCTATCATTCGTC
>JBBPPY010000143.1:0-35941 GCA_038092195.1 Leccinum barrowsii
ACGCTGCATTTCGGGGCGGCGACTACGAGGTCGCAGTGCACCACTACCAAACAGCGCATACAGTGGAGCCAGAAATGCCCCATTACCAACTTAACATCGCGGCGGCGTACCTGAAACTCTCCAAGTAGGGCTCGCTCATCCGTTTCATTTTCGTTTCCTACCAAGCTTGCAGATGGATCGAGGCCGAGAACGCGTGCTCGGAAGCGCTCAGCCAACACTGGAGCATCAAAGGGTACTATCGGCGAGCCAAAGCGCGCCGGATGATGGGACGCACGGACGAGGCGATTAAAGGTATCGTTGTCTGAGGCTCCCTTTCACAGCTATGCACCTATGCACCTATGTAGACCTCCGCGCGGCGCTGAGAATACAGCCTTCGAATACGGGACGGAAAGTGGATCGTGGCTGGAATGAAAAATGGTCGAGTGACGGTGTGGAACGCGACGGACCACGCAAAGGTGACCCAGTTCAAAGCGCACAGCGATGTGGTGACAGCACTGGACATCTCATCGGACTCAACAAGAATCGTAACCGGACCGGAAGACAAGACGCTCTGTGTCCGGTCACTTCCAGCTGGCAAGCGACTGCTTGGCCCACTCGAACACGACTTTCCCGTGTCCACGGTTCAGTTCTCACCCGACGGTCGATTCATCGCAACCGCCGCAAGGACTGTTCGCGTCTACAACAGCCACGACGGCAAACTCGTCGCAGACTTGCCACGGATTTACGTAAGCGACGGATTGAATGGAAGCCTCGCCTGGAGGAACGATGGCAAGCAATTCTTCGTGTTGTCTCGCGGCCACATCTACTGTATCGAGCAGTGGACAACTCTCTCAAAATGGAACATTGGCGACGGCGACTGTATCACACTGTCACCCGACGACAGGGTCATTGCAGCCTCCGGACTTTCCACGTTGTCACTCTGGGACACTACAACCCACGAACACCTTGCGACACTCACCGTGCCTAGCTGCCTTTACGTCTCGCCCATGGCCATCTCACCAGACTACGACATAGCGGCTGGTCGAGGGAAGAAAATTATCCTTGAACATCTTTTGGACATTCTTCCCTCACACTACCGGAACAACGTCAGTTTCACATCTTCAATCAAATATCATCACTTATTCGAGTCGAACAGATTCTTCTGAAGCCAGAACCCTACCACTCAAGGACAGAAAACGTTGATCTCGGAGACACGGTGGAGGCCGTAGATGTTCGGAATGCAAGTCAAGGTGTGTTTACTACCCGGCTGACTGCCCCATGCTGTTATTCATTCCCGTCAGCAACGAGCATTGCGAGTCTCGAGGAAATAGTTCAACGTCTCCGTGTCCAGCTTACTTCATCCGACACAGACAACCAGTCCCTTCGCACTCAGCATGAAAGCACAAGTACGTTCTCTCTGTCTTCATTCACGCCTCGTTGACAGTCCCCTCTCAACGAGCAGAGATTAAATTAGACGAGACAGTCAGGATCGTCACAGACTCAGGTACGTCTATCATTCATTCCGACTCATAACTCTTTAACCCCGTTTTCTGTATCTATAGGACGAAAAATAGCCGATCTCGAGCAAACCGTCCAAGGGCTCACTAACCAGCTTGCTACGTCACAATGCACCCTGCGCGTGTATGAGAAGAAGCATGAGTGTGAAGATATGTATGCCTTCGGTCGCATATATGATGCTGCACAATATCTTCTCGACATTTTCGACATCATGAACGAGGAACTCAAGCACAATGAGCTGATCATGAACTGGCTTGAAGGCGAGTGTCTTCATCGTTTCGTACCATAGTATCCTCAACCCCTGTCGTCAGAGTTCACGGACCGATGCGTATCACGGCTTCAGACCATCGGAGACGACGCGTCAAGTGCGGAGAATCACGCCGAGGCGTTCTCAGCCTACTCTGCTATATTGTCGCTCACCTCTTCGCCTCCTGATACCGTTTTAGTGGGATGGGCGAGGATGGGGCTGCGTTCTCGTTCAGTCAATGAAATATCAAGAGGCGCAGACAAGGTGCGGTGTGGTTTGCATGTCGTTTAAAGTGGCTTGACTGTTCTCGTGCCATTCAGTCCATGTTTTCGAAGTTTCATCTTTATCGGGCAGTCTGTGATGTTCTTGAAGCAGATGATCGTGTTACAGAGGCGATCGAATGCTTCCAAAATATGAAGATCGATCTGTTAGAGGAGACTCATGTCCTCGATGATCGCCCGCAATGGGATTTCGGTAACTAATCTCACTGATGACGTTGAGTACGATCTAATAATCTCTTGGATCAGATTTCCACCAACGTTGTATCAAGAAGCTTGAGAACCACGCTGACACAGTCATGGAATCTAAGGACCATGACGCGGCCATCAGATACTATTCGAGCGCGCTCTCGCTCGGCCCGACAAACATCAACGATATCATTGTCAAATGTTGCATGGCGCGAGCAGCTTTACTGGACGAGGAACTCGTCGGCATTACCAAGGTATAACGTTGTCTCGTACATTGTGCGTAGTTGATGGTAGTAACGATCTCTCAGGTTATTGAGCACGACACATCAAACTACAAAGGTTACAAAAGGAAACATTGAGTATTACATAGAATGGGCCGCTACAGGGAGGCATTCAGTGCATACGAGATGATGCTGTCGACGATGAAGAATTCAGCAGAACCCCAAGTTTGCGGTGAGCTTTTTGGACCTAACCGCGTGTAAATACGACTTCATGTTGTTTTGATATCAGACCTTCGATATCTCGACGCGACTCCACTCATCCGAAAGGTCGTCGATGACACCATCCGTGACATACTCCGTGTGCTCATTGACACCGTCACTGGTCGTCTCTGTGACAAAACACAGCAAGCCGCTGCATTTGAAGAACAACCGATCTTTGACAAACTTCGGTCTACAATGACTACCCATGATCTTCTGGACTATGCGCTCATCAAGCAAGAGGTCGCGAAATTTTATCAATATGTGATGTTCTCGCACAGGTGGCAGCCTCCCGAGCCGACATTCCAGATGGTCGAGGACATCTCGATCTATGGACTACCCGAATCCCCCACAATCGAGAAGCTCATCAATTTCTGTAATGTGGTCCAATCCCGCCGTTTCCGGTGGGCATGGAGCGACACGTGCTGCGTCAATCAGGTGGACAAGGGGATACAGCAAGAATCTGTCGTCGCCATGTTTCGGTGGTACTGTCACGCAGCACTCACGATTGTCCATCTCCTCGGTGTGCTATCCGAGTCGCAGCAAGCAGGCGATCTTTGGAAAAGCATCTGGAACACTCGCGGGTGGACGTACCAGGGGTACGTTGCTTCGAGGGTCATTCAATTTTACACGGAGGATTGGAAGCCATACCTCGGTTTGGACATCCCTAATCACAAGGAATCCCCCATTATTCTCTCGGAGATGGAGCAGGCAACAAAATTCGCCATGGAGAAACTTGCCACACTACAGCCGGGATGGAGGAGATGCTTTCGCTGCTGCCACAGTCAACTCCCCCGCCCCCAAGCCTGTCGTCGTATCCGTACCCAGAAGAAGAAGCCGCGTCTTCCTCTGTCGGTGGAAACTCCTCCAGCACACCTCACGTGGATGTACCCTCCTTGAGCACCAACGACAGCAACGCGTACCCCCAGCTCCCGAAACCGAAACCCGAAAAGCAACTCCCGTTCGCGCGCACAAAGGCGGACGACCGAAGGTTCAAGATCATGCTCATCCCCGTCGTGTTCGAGGTACCCGAGTACAAGTACGTGCCTGGCGGACAGTCTGCGACGCACAAGTCAACGCGGGCGCAGATGGTCGACAAGGACACTACTTCGACGAGCAAGACCAAGACCAAGACGGAGACGTTTGTGTATCCGAGTTGGGAAAAGTATACGTTGAAGCAGGTGGGGTGATGCATTGATGTTGGTGTACGTGTTCGGATTTTGCTTTCTTTTGTTTCTTCTTCTCTCCTGTTTATGTCTCTCGTGTTTATGTAGGGCTCAGTGCTTCCGTATTGCTTGCCCATTATACGTTTTGGTAGCGTATTTTTTTGCAGAGATTTTTTTTTTTTTGCCTCGTCAGTCAATGTGTCGACACGTTGTTCGGTTCGGCGGCCTCGCAGACGGTCTTTGCCTGACGGATGACACGTCCGCAGGGTGACATTGCGTTCCGAGCCTCCGCGTGTCATATTGCGCAGGGGGACCCAGTTTGCGGGTGGTCTGGGGCAGATACCTACTAGGAGTGCGACGAGTATGAGTACGAATTCGCCGTATTTGACGCTATGATGTATTATATGGTATGCCTTTCCCTCGCCGTTTGTTTTGTCTATTTCATTTGTCGTGTTTTATTTTTCTGTCTAAAACTCACGAGTTTCGGGTTATTCGGAAAGCAGGTTATTGTGCTGCAGATGCATTGACCAAGATGAAGTGACGCGTATGTCACATGACTCACATCACCTGATGGCACTCGACCTGATTTCACATTGTGAATACGTAACGTGATCTTCGTCGCTATTCTCTTCACTCACGGCGCGCGGGGGCACATTCAATGGTAACGGCCTCAATGCACCAGGCGAAGGACCTATCCCTCAACGTGAAGACGACGGTATGCAGCTCTCCGAGCGGTTAGAGCAGGTCTGGATGGGCGACGAGATCGATAAGAAGCTCGGGTTCGCGCGGTTGCAAGAAGGTGGGCAGAGAGAGGGCTGGCTCATCAACATGCACCCGACGTTGGTCAAGGGACCCGGATAACCTAGGCGGCAAGGCTGCGGTGGACTTTTATTTCATACCGGACGACAGGAATTCGTTCACGTGCACGATGCAGTACGAGCCATTTTTTCTAGAAGGACGAGGTGAGTGGTACTTTCATGGTGACCTTCGGTCATTGACTGGCGTTGGCTTGACCAGGCTACGACGCTCGCGACGAAATTCTTCTAGCACAACCAAGACGTAGAGCTTATGATCATCGTGATCTTTAACGGCCGTTTCTTTGATTTTCCGTTTCTTTGCGCGAGAGCCGACGCTTCTCTGTTTCGGAAAGGTGCGCATCATCTGGTTTTCCTCAATGTTGACCCGGCTTGACCATATTTTCAAACGGTCAGATTCTTACGTCGGGGGCGTGGTGACCGTCATTCAGACAATTTGGACGTGTGGAATGGTTAAGGTTATGGCGCTGAGGTCGGCCAACGGTAGGGGGAACAGGCCGTGATCTACGAGCAGATCGAAGCGCTCGTTGGGCGGTCGCATTTACCGTCTCGGAAGACGAAGAAGATGCAACGAAGTCAAGTTGAACTGCATGTCCTCCAGAATTCGCTGCTGGTGAACCATGCATGCGTCTCATCGTGAGCTGTCCCTTGGCATTGAACTGTGAGCCTTCGGAGGAGCCAACAGAGCTCAGGCCTGCGAGGTGCTCGAGACGGTCGTGAAACAATAGTAGCATGGAATCCAGTAACCCCGAGGTGAGTTCCAGATAGTCATTTTCCCGATGTTGAATCTGAGATATCAGAACTACCAGGATTCTCCCTGCCAACGGGGTCCATTCTCTCCCTTGTCCTGGGCATTTATTCCAGCTGGACACTGCCCTCTTTACTCGCCCTTGCCCTTGCCATCGCCGTCCAATCTCTCCCTCGACCCCATCCTCGACCTCTCCTTTCAGCGTGTCCCAACGGACGCGCACTCCCACTCCCACTCCCACTCCCACTCCTCTGCTTTCGCTCCTCACCACTCCCACTCTCTCCCTCGTTCTGGGCATTTATTCCAGCTGGACATCGCCCTCTCCACTCGCCATCGCCATCGCCGTCCAATCTCTCCCTCGACCCCGACCCCGACCTCTCCTTTCAGCGTGTCCCAACGGACGCGCACTCCCACTCCCATTCCCATTCCCATTCCCACTCCCACTCCCACTCCCACTCCTCTGCTTTCGCTCCTTCACCAATCCCACTCTCTCCCTCGTCCTGGGCATTTATTCCAGCTGGACATCGCCCTCTCCACTCGCCATCGCCATCGCCGTCCAATCTCTCCCTCGACCCCGTCCTCGACCTTTCCTTTCAGCGTGTCCCAACGGACGCGCACTCCCATTCCCATTCCCATTCCCACTCCCACTCCTCTGCTTTCGCTCCTCACCAATCCCACTCTCTCCCTCGTCCTGGGCATTTATTCCAGCTGGACATCGCCCTCTCCACTCGCCATCGCCATCGCCGTCCAATCTCTCCCTCGACCCCGTCCTCGACCTCTCCTTTCAGCGTGTCCCAACGGACGCGCACTCCCATTCCCACTCCCACTCCCACTCCCACTCCCACTCCCACTCCCACTCCTCTGCTTTCGCTCCTCACCAATCCCACTCTCTCCCTCGTGTCCCCTTCCTCGTCCCCTCTCCGTTCACCGCGTCCAACTCCCACTCCCATTCACTCCCTCGTCCCGGGCATTTATTCCAGCTGGACATTCGTGAACACTGCTCCTCAGATCTACCGCCTCGGAGAAAAGGCAGAGTTTGTAAAGCTGCTGGATGGGCTAATGTGGACTGCGCATCGGACGAACGTCGACGGCGTTGGCATGGCATCGGTGGCCCGGGAGCCTATCAGCCGCGACGTGATGCCCTAAGCGTGTCCGAGTCTGTCTGGAGGGCGTCAATGATTGATTGTTGGTCGGCGGGCGAAAGGATCACGGCGTACGATGTGAGCGCGAAGCCAGGGTCGTGCCACTAACTGTTTGGCCGCGCACGGTGGGCTTCCCCGGATCTCTCTGGACCCGTTTGCGATCGTGGAGATGGCTCGGAGCGAGTTGATCGTGGTAAGCGTTGTACCGGACGAGCAGTTTCGCTTTTGGGATGGGTTGCTCCTGGGTGCTGACCGGATCGGTGAGTGGTGCATATATGCGTGCGCGCGTTGATTGTAAACGGCTCATGCATATGGTCGGGTTATAGAGCAAGAATTATATTGAATCGCGAACACACGTTACCTGAAGGTTCTCAACGTCGACGCTGCGAAGCTCAAGTCACTTTCGGGGGACCTTGAGAACGTCCGACTCACGGTGCGCTCGGAAATGCTTTCTAGTCTGGAAGTCGGGCATTTAGATGGCGGTTTCGCCGGCCGTGGCCGAAAATGCACTGAAGCGCAAGTTGTAGGTGTGCTATCCTCTGTTGGCAGGCATTGGTTGACGTAGTGGAACTAGAACCAGTCCTGTGATCGCCTACTGCTTAACAGGTTCATACAAATGTTTCGATGAGGGGTGAGAGCTACGCTCGATCCCTCGCCACACCAATCAGCATTCATTTTGCGCAGCTCCAAGATGCACGGAACGAGTGTCGCGCCACCCGCTGTGTGACATTTAGCGAGCGAAGGTGCGTGACGTTACAGCAGCGCGTCATCGTTTCCGTGACCCGCTGTGGACACGCTTTTCATCCTCTGGAGTCACGCCTTCGTCACGCTTTCTTAAGCGATCAGGGTACTTAAACGGCAGAGGCTGAGGAGGTAGATCCCCAGGCTCCTTCCTTTCACCCCATCTGATTTCTTGCCTCGAACAGTCTTATCCCGATCTGCTACCTCCATGTCTTCTTCTGCAAGCCCAGACTCTGCCGCAATTGGCTCTAAACGTTCATTGCCAAATGCCTTGCAAACGGGGCCGAGGAAGAGACCGTAGGTTTGACCGTTTTTGTAATACAATGTCGTAGTCACCCATTCCGTGGCAGAAGTGTCCAGGACCCGCTGGTGCACCACGGACGACACTTCGGACGGACTGTGCATGCCTTTTGCAGTCTGCAGACGTTGTTGACCAATGGGATCGTTATGATGGGCGAAGTAGGTGAGAGAGAGCTGCAGACGTTTGAGAAACGGTCAGTAAATTTCACGCGTGCAGTCGGGTTCGCCATTGATGTCCTGGTTTGTATAGTGAACAGCAGGAATTTGCTGTGTTCCTCCAGTTGTTAAAGTTGGTCCCGTCTCTCGAGGATCGTCTTCTGTCCAACACTGAAGAAGAGGTGGTGACCATCGCAGATCTGGTGAGTTGGATTTGCCTGTGACGCAATTTTATTGATCGTCTATGTCGTCGACATTTCTATAGATACAGAAAGGTGCTAACGGGGCTAGGGCGGACGATACAAAAGGAATGAAGTGCGCAATCATCGACTGGATTACACCAAAAGGACAGACGCTCAATCCCCACATTCCACGCAATGCCAAGTCGGGACGAGGGTTTCACCATGAACGGACTGGCGCGTTACTTTGTCCAGCCGGGTTTGACTGGTCCAATATCGAGTACGAGGCTCAATCTCCATTATCGGTTTGCTGAATAATCTATTGTAGGATAAAGCAGAAACTACGCAATGGACAGCTACGGGTCGCTGGTGATCAGTGGCCCATATTCCTATACGCAAACTACACGTATGATCCAGAGGATCCATGGAACGGTCTGTTGCGTAGCGGGATCATAGTCTCGGTAAAAAAAATTCTTCCTCCGGAGTGAGTCATCTGATTGCTGATGCATCAAGTACCCGCAGGCGTACAAGCATATATTCACTTCGCCAAGTTCTGTCGACGTTGATGAACCGAAGGCGACGCGTTCCTGCAATTCTCGCATTCACGGGATGCTAAGTGTCACAAAAGCATCCATTGCCTATGTTGCCACGCAAGTATGTTTTGTTTGTTTTGTTTGTTTTTTCCTTTCTTCAGCCCAGTGACTAATCGTGATAGGCCCGTTTTGCTCTGACATCGGCGCAGGTCTTTTCTCGGACTGACCTTTCAACAGATTCCGAACGCTTTTATAATAGTATCCTCGAATTGCTCGATGACCCAGACGAGAAAGACGAAGTTGAACAACTACTGCGGTGGTGGAACAGGTATGCGCTTCATTGGTGAATCGGATTGGGCTGATATTCATCATTCATCTAGGCAAGTTTTCCCGTCAAGTACAGAAAGTTCGTGCTTGCCGTCCGAGAACAGTGCGTTAGCCATGATTCGGCGGAAGCGAGCGGCCCTCAAAGCCAGTGCCGATGCTGCCATTGCGTCACAGTCGTCCACGGAGTCAACGTGAATTTTTAATTCTAGTGTAGCGGGCTCGAGTCGAGTCGAGAACAGTCTTTGCCTTACCATTTTGATCATTTGTTGGCCTCGGCTTGAGGCCTGAGGGTTATAATACCATTGTATTGCAGTGTCCCACCTTTCTAGTAGCTACATGTTTATTTTTGGGAAATAATTGGTTTGTATTCTCCCGGTAGGAAATCTATTGATTTAGTTGATATTAGTCATGATTGTGTCATGGTGTTACTGTCTGGTAGACATGTCAATTCATCAATACACAAATGGAGTCGGTTGGCAAGCTTTCCATGATGGTCCGTGAGACAAGATCATAGTATCTAAGAGATAACAGGAGATCATACCAATACTTCTGATAATAATGCTGAGGTTTGGAATTCTGATACAAATGAGAAAGATTGTTTTGTGGATAGAATAGCTCATGAGCAGATATAGTGATACAAGATGACAAGATCTATCTGCTAGAGTGATATATATTCTGTGTGCACAACAACTGATAGAAATGATAAGGTTTAGAATTCTGACCTAAATGACTGTACATTGTAATATGCTATCTGTTAGATGACATAGATCAGATATCTATCTCTCTTATATATTTGATGCTTCTGACAAGACCCAATGATCTTGAGTAATAAAGTAGATAACCTATAGGCTATAGCTACCTGATACATTTGACAGGATTTATCTCAACTAATAAAATGATAACCTAAAGTTAGATGATATATCTGATGATATCTATCCCTGATTATAAAACAGATAATCTATGGCTATCTGATACATCTGGGTAACATTCACTTTATAGATAGAACATATAATTTTGAACTACTTGATATACCTGATAAGATAGGATCTTATAGAAAGTCAAGCTCATAGGTAGATTTCTGGGATTGTATTGCAATACATGCATCTTATAGATAGGTAAGCTCATGGATAGATTCAGTAATTATATGTCAAGCTTTAGGATTGGTGATACAAATAATATGTACCATCTGATAGACCTGCCAGCTCATTGATATACAGCTGGGATTAGTTGGTAAGATTTCAGACCAATGATATACATAGTATGTAACATCTGACAGTCAAGTCAGATCATCAGTACATAGCTGGAATCAATTGGTAAGCTTCAAGAGATAGACATGTTAGCTCATTGGTGTACAGCTGGGATTAGTTGGTAAAATTTCAGACTGATGATATACCATAGTATGTAATATCTGATAGTCAAGTCAGATCATTGATATAGAGCTGGACTTAGTTGGTAAACTTGGAGATTGTAGCCCAAGCAGTTCCTTGATGGTAAGCATTTCAATACAGACAGAATTAAACATGCTGATAATATATGATCTATGCTCTCAACGCTCCCAGAAATTAAATGACATTATCCATTAACATATAATCATGATGCACACTATATGGATTTATGTGGTAGTTAAATTTATATATTGAATTATCATTTCTTTAAAATTTTCCTGATGATGTAGACGGTGGACGGGGTCAGGAGCAAACAAGCCGTTGAATGGCTTCTCGGGTGCTATTCGGAAGCCAGACTTGATCCTTTGCGAGAAGTCTGTCATCGAAAAGTGCAAGATCAAGAAACATCGTCAGTTCGACCTGCGAACTGACGTCTACGCTATTGGTGAGGTGAAACAAAAGAATAACACCGAAAACATCAGAAAGTCGTTTATCGAACTCGCTGGCAAGGTCGTCTTCCAGCTTGAGACTCAGGATGGACGTTATGCGGCACCAGGAATCCAAGTCTTGGGAACAGACATCGTTCTTGCTCTTTTCGATCGTGGAGGTTCCGTTTGCACTCATCCCATCAATATCCACAAGCATCCAAAAGAATTTCTTCGTATATTACTGGGTATCACATTCGGTGATGGCACCGTGCTCGGCTTTGACCCCACGGTCTCGCCCGTCGTGGATGCTAAAAAGCAAATCCGAATAACAAAGGACGGGGCCGAATGGACAGTTTCTGTCGATCAACTCCTCTTCATCTCTGCGGCGTTACATGGTCGGGGAACGACTGTGTGGAGCGGTACCACTGCTAGCGTCGATTTTCCCGGTGGATTAAAGGAGGGGGAGGTCGTTGTTGTTAAGGACACGTTCGTGGATCCGTCGCGACGGTATACCGAAGGCAAAATCCTGAAGATCTTGGAGGAACATGGGATAGAAGGCGTCCCACGGCTCATACATGAGCAACAGGTTCAAACGACCCATCCGCTAAACCCCAACTTGATGACGAACCAATCGACTCACATTCTGCGCTCTCTGATTGCGGAACCCCTCCCCGAGGGGTGCAAATACCACCTGCGGGTTCTATCTCGCCTTCTATCTACACCAAAAGGCGAACCCATCTACGAATTTTCGTCCCTAGCTGAACTACTCATCGGACTCCTTGATTGCTTGGAGGGTGCGTTTCATACCGAGATCGATGATGAAACCTCACTGACGACTTTCCAGCACACTCCGATGCCTTTGAAAAGGCGTGTGTCCTTCATCGGGACATCAGCCTATTCAATTTACTCTTTGTCGTCTTAGCGGGTAAACACCAGCGCAAAATTCGCTTCTTGCAGGCCCTCCGCGACGATGAACGCACCCGAATCGAGCAGAAAATCGCAGCGCATAGTACTCGTCGTGGCCTCCTGGCCGATTGGGGTTATGCAATTCCAATTGAGAAGGATGCGGACAACCTTCCGAGTCAAGAGAAGTCACCCTTGGGCAAGCCGCCCAGCTTTTACGTTAGGTCACCGGGGCACTCGGAGGCGGAAAAGAAAAGTCAAGATCAGTTACGTGGCACGGATAACATCGTAATTCCCCTGGTCGACGAGTCCCTCCCTGATGACCCTAGTGCTCCGATAGATGCAAGTCCCCTCCATCGCACGGTATGTACTAGTGAAATGTCCCTGTGTAACATTACTCTGACAATTCGTTAGGGAACATGGGCGTGGATGGCCGCGGAGCTCAGCTATGCGGTACCCGGAACACCCGTTATACATCAACCTAAACACGATCTTGAATCTTTTTTCTACATCATAGTTGCGATATGCCTCCTGTACGACTCCCCTGGTACCATCAAACCTCCCAAAGAACTCGCCATATGCTTTGACCCCCTTTTCGCTGTATCGCAGCCCAGTACATCAAAATTGACCATTATTCAATCGGAGTGGGGCTGGACAGCGACCATCCTGTCTCATATATCTGATTATTTTCACCCAGTCATTCCCCTTCTCGAACGGTTGCGTACCGATCTCATGCTGCCCATCAAGCTGAAGGACGGTGCTGTTCACACTAATCAAGACTTTACGAATCGGTCCTTTGTTACCGAGATGGTCAAAACGCTTGTCGAACTCCCTGATGCCAGCTGGATACCTCGTAGCCGTGAGGGAGGTGCCGCCGTTGTTGCGCAGAGCAACAGCGCCTCTAGTACCGCCATCCCACTCCCATCCTCTTCTCTCTCGTCGATTATCACCACCAGCGCGTTTCTGGCCGATGATGCCCTCTCTCGTCGTTCCCCGCTCAGAATGTTGGGGACATCATCCGGCAGTCTCGGCATCAAGCGTCACCTGGACAGCAGCGATGACGACTCGTCGAATGCTCGGGAACCGAAACGTATGCACTGAAATTCTCGGTCTGTTAAATTTGATGCACGTAGGCGCCAATCATTCCAGAACCTGCGAGGACTATCTAGTGCGCCTCGGTAACATACGAGTAACTACCCGTGTACATCAAGCTTCGTGGTACTTTGTAAATACGCTTACATTCTCTGTTGTACGCGCTATAATTTATAAAATCGCGTGTTCGATTAAACCGCACCAAATTGTTAAGTCTTAGCGATGTTCATAAAAGGCAACGCCGGTGCCACCTGGACAAATCCCGCGCCCTCTTCTCCATACCATGGCTAACAAACGCAGAATTATTTACGACGAGGACGACGAGGACGAAGATGACGAGGACGACGCCGCAGATGGCAGGGATGATGGCTCGTTTTCCAAGAGAACTCGGAGAGCAGAGCAAACAGACACTCAGCCAGGTGCGTACACTCCTATGGCGATTCTACGACTCACGTTATCGTTCTCTTAGAAGTCGTTGCCACCGAACAAGCCACTAGTAGCGGAAAAAGACGTTCCGTTCGCTCTGGAAAAGGTAGCGGGGGCCGGGTGGCCCAGTTACGGACATTCGAGCAAAAGCAGACGGTGCAGGCGAAACGACTTTCGAGAGTCGATATCGCTACGCAAGGTGAACAGATCAACCCAATGGCGCCTTCATACCAAGAAACTGCCAGCCACGAACGACACTCACGCAATGGGCAAGACTCTAATTCCCTCGATACAGTTCTATCCCAGAGGCTCGCGGCTGGGTCTTCACAGTCGCCTGCTTTCTTGCTGGCCGCACCCGGCGAACGATTTGGTTTCAGGTCACCCGCTTTTCAAGCTGCTGGGGCTGCAACTCCCCGCCCATCCATTGTACCCCGAGACGAGATCAGCACCCGGGCCCCTTCTCGCACTCGGTTCCGTCCCATGGTTTCGGAAGCTTCATCACGTTCTGTGTCGTCACGGAGCAACTCGGTATCATTCTCTGGTGGGCCTTCTCAACGCGGAGGTACTTCAACTCCCCCAACGTCTCGTGCACCATCTGTGTGCTCTACGGGTAAGCGTGTGCAATCACATATTGCTCAACGTCCGAACGGTGCGGGATCTAGGTAATCGGCTGTGTCTTCACATGATATTTCCTCTGTGCTGACCGTTCCATAACAGAAACTTCGACGAGCGAGGAAACGGCTCCCATAATCCCTCGCTCACCGCATTAGGTCGCCGCTTGCCGCTCCACCTCGACAAAACCGGACATGGTCTTACCGCTGCTCCTAGTGTGCTCCGGGATGGCGGCGAAATGGAGATCGATGAAATCTCTCCAAACGAGGACGAAAGGATCGCAGAAGAATTCCTACGCCAGCGTAAGTCCTGCACTGCCCATTAGCATAATTTGTCTGATCTGATCACCAGGATCACCATCTTCGCGCAATATTGAGTCTACCAGACCTTCCGACGAGTTAACGGGTACGTTAGACTGTCTTCCCGCAATTGTATTGACTACAGTTTCATAGTGGATGATGTCGATGATGACCTGATGAGGAGTCCCACTCGCGAACCCGTTCAAACCCGATTATTCGCAAGCAATGATTCAGCCCCGCTTTCTTCGCGCTCCTCTTCCGGTAAACAAATACACTGGGTCTCGACTGAGTCTTACCACATTTCTTGACAGCTCGTGCAGTCGCTGCCACTCAAGCGACCGAGGATATCGTCACTGCCCACCGTCAACGTAACCGTGCGCCTCGGCTGCCAAGCAACTCGCAGCTGCTGGCAGCTAGGCAACGACAAGTTTCAGCCGGCGCTGACGATCAACATATTCCACCTCTTGCTACTCGGTCGCAAGAGGATCCGTCGTTCGCAGACAATGCAAGCAACGAGGCAGATGCAAGTAAGCCGGTCGGTCCCGCAACAGCGGGGGCAGAACCATGGCAGCTCCAATATTACAGTCCTTCTGCTCGCGACATCATTGAGCGCGCTAAGCAGTTCTCCCACAGTGATGCCGCGTCCATCAACGCATTCCCTATGCGTCCGGCTTTCAACATCAAAGCTGTCGAGTATATCAACGAAGCGATCGCCGAACGCCGGGAATCCTGCCTTCATGTCTCTGACGGTAAGTAGTAGCTCTCTAATATATCAATCTCACCACCAATTTAGCATATCTGTACAGGTTGGTGGCCGCATCACGTATCGGGCATTAGCAGACTGGTACGGACTCGCTTCCTTGTCTGTAACACGCTCATTCATTTAGACAGTTGTGGGAAGACCTCGGGAACTGGCGCTCTACGTTGAGGAAGAAGGCTCGCACATATGTTGCTCAACGCTACGAGTGGGATCCCGAGAATCGCCGAGATGCAAACATCGAAATTGCCAAACACCTTCTAGATAACGGTGGGTTGTTCTTGAAAGACGGCGTAGATGACGAGGTAAGTAATTTGCACTCTGAATAGTGTTTACTAATGTCGTCGCTGCCAGGGCCGTGTTAATAATCTCGCTCATCCAGCACTCGCCGGAGTTATTATTGATTTCTTTTACACCGGTTCGACCTCCGTCGGCCAGCTTTTTCCGGAGGTCTTTGCGACGGAGGTTCCGAGGGTTGCGGTAGCTCTTGGTGCGACAGCGGTTTGTTTTCTTGTCTTTAATTACTACCCTCGAAACTGACAAACGTTTAGCTAAAGGTTGTGCTCGACGAGATGATTGCAGGTACAGGCGAAGTCAACTTCCGGGTTGCTACCTATTCTCCGGTTTACTGCGAAATTCTCGGCCTAATGAACAAATGTGACACCAGTCCTGTTCATGGTGCCAAAACTCGTGCTCTGCGTGTCCGATGGGCGGAACTTGGCAGGTAAGTCAGCCATAATTTAGATGTGTGGTTCTGTGTTCTCATTACTAGATGACGTGTAGCAATGGCATGACTAAGCAGGAATTGGGTGGATCTGCAACTGGATTTGATGTCGATCTTAGCTAATATGATGACAATTTGATACCTCGTTACAATACTCTGTCGGCAATATGATTGTTGGTTTGTCTTTAAGTGTTAGCAGACCTGTTCTAGATGTTTTCCAGGCCTTTTCCAGCCTGCTCGAGCTCCATCACAGACCAGCCCAGCCTGTCCGGTTATATCACCCAAATAAATATACAAATAGAATTATCTGTGTAATAATGTCTGCAGTTTGTTCCAGTCTAAAGAGTATTTTCCAGCCTGCTCTAGCCCCATCACAGACCAGCCCAATATGTCCAGTTATATTACCCAAATAAAATGTGCAAGTATAATTATTTGTGTAATACTGTCACTAGTCTATTCCAGTCTAGAGGATAGATAGGACAGGCTGTGAAGTTTCTGGGCCAGATCTAGGCAGTTAGGTACCTTGCTGTCAATGTCTGCATAATGGACAATACTGTCCAACTCTGTCTAGAAGGGAGCAAGTTTGCTGATGTATCCCGAAACTAGAGTTAATGCAAAGCGTTACCTCTAACATTCGGAAGAACGGGGCTCCTATTCAGTGGACAGCGGACATCACGGAACACGCCCACATTGTCGTTATCAAGGACCCCGCTAAAAATACGAACAACAACAACTACGAAGCCCAGATCTGTCGACACCTTGATCGCACCGAGAAGTGCCGTCGCTTTCATATCGCAACTTCTTTGCGTTTGACGGAAGAGAAACCTCACTCTAGTTCAGAATCTGACTATGACAGTGATGAATCCTTAGGTATCAACACGGAAGGGGCCCGCCCTCCGAAGAATTATTTCATTTCGGCGCACCTAGTCCGAGTCCAGGATAACACACATCCTCCTCGAACCTTTGTTACTGATAACACGGCAGTCCACCTCAATAACGAGCCGTCGGCCAATCGCATGTCTGTCGATGAGGCAGCGGAAAGGTTCTGCATCCCGGACTTGCGTAACGCACTTGCCGAGTACCTCCGCCGTGCACACACCAACTCAGATGCGTATCACCCGATCGGAGGACAGCGCAACGCTCGCTATGGGACGTCACTGCCATTTGATGAAGTCCAGGTTTGGTACAAGTTACGTTTACAAAATCGTTCCTACCATGATCGATCTGTTCTCACCCCTGCCCAAACGATCAATGCCATGCCCCCCAGTAACACATGGCCAGAGGGTCGCTTCGATGCCATGGCCGTATGCATGGACAATGATTATAGCTGGCCAAACAGTGGCCTTCAAGGTATGTTGTTTTGTTCCTTGTCGAGGTGCTCAATTCACGCAATCAGGACATGTTGTGGCGGAGCTGCGCCTCATCATGCGCCCCCTCAGCCGGCGGGGCGCAACATCTTCCTGGAAAGACACATATCTGACATATGTCCGTCGATTCGATCCGATCCCACAGCGAGATGGTCTACTTGAGACTGCAACTCAAATGCAGGTTCTCAAGCGTGCGACCAGAGCTGATGGGTCCTTGCTGGGAGATGTTGTTCCACTCTATCAAGTTCGCGCTCTCCTCAACATTGTTCCAAGGTTTGGATTGAAGGCGGATCCGGGGCTAACGAAAGATAACTCTATGCGGCGTAGCACATCATTTTTTTTGAATAAGTACTTCACTAAGGAAATATACTACGCTCTCTCAAACTTGTAGCATACTGGTCCGTACTTTGTTTGGCCTCGAGGCGAGTTGCTATGGACTAGTGTGTGGCAAATTGGCTCGGCTACGGCTCGGCCCGATCATAAGTTCTCATGGCTTGCTCCTCAAACTAATGGAGACGTCCTCAATCTCCTTCGAATCAACGAGTTACGTCATTTTCTTCTTCGCCTTCTTCAAATGAGCGCCCCATCGTCGATATCAACGACGTTGACGTCGTTCTGCTGAAAACGCCCTCAAACATGACAATCGCAAGTTCAAATTTCAGAAGATAGTGCTGTCTGCCATCGTAAGACGCAACGGAGATCGTGGCGTTAGGTGAGGTGTCTCCTTTGATTACTAAATGTTGGGCGGACAGCCAGCAGTTTCGAATGCTGAAAAACGCCCGTCTATCTTCATTACCTCTTAGTCATGTTGACCGAGTAGTGCAGTTACCGCAGGGGTTCAGAAAACAAGAAGTCGTGTGTAATAATAAAAGAGTTGTGAGCCTCGACTTTGTCTTCGTTTCTGTTCTTTCCCGGCTGCAAGCAAGTGTGTGCGGGGGTACTGCGGTGCGGATGGTGTTTTGCCAGTCTCACCTGCATCACATCTTATTCGTCGATCCACCTTTGTCGCTGCTGGACCTTCGTTGAACAAACCCCGGGCAGACATATCTGCTCTTGGCGTGGAATCTCGAGTCTAATTCATAGTGCTTGGTCCCGACTACAATCCACAATAACGAAGACTTTTATGCATGCTGTATATACGATCGCTGGGTACATGGACTACCTCTCTTTTTAATCGCTTCACTTACATCATTTCAGGTGTTGAACCTTCCTACCGTTCCCTGTGGAAACACGATGCTGTAGACGATACGCAAACTTCGACCCTCTTACCCACAACTACCTCGGACGCCAAGCCGTACCTCACATGACGCTATTTCGAGCAATACAATAACCGCTCCTTTATTTGAGATCACTTCGTTACCCCCGGCGACGAAGTCAGCCCAGATCTCGCCAAAACTGCCTTACTACCGTCAGGTTAATATACTCTATCTCATTTCTTTATTCATCACTCTTGGCTTCGTGCTTGCTGCCATTACTGCCGCACTGACTCAAATGCCGAGAAAATCGGGCTCGCCTGCGTCGTACCTCAACTTTTCATCCTGGTCCTCCGTACGTTTCTCGCGAAAATGACATTGAAGATCATTGGCTGGTTCACGAACACCCGAGCATGGAACAAGTTATCTGACACCTATCTGACTAACGGCTAACTCGCTACTCACAGAACCGGCGTTGAATAGCCCCAATGGAGTCCGTCCACCGTCGACTTACGCCAACTTGATGCCGCCGAAGAAACAACGGGCTCAAAAGGTTTCCACCCTCCCATCTGACGATGCTCCCGTCGCCAAGGCAAACACACTCCCTCCGAAACGCAAGGCCGGAAGCAAGAGGTCGCCTGCGGTTGCTGAACCCAATGAGCTCGATGCTCTTGGTGCAGTGGGCCCTCTGTTAGCAGCGGCAACCGGCCCCTCGAAGTCAAACGCAGCTTGTATCTGACACCTATCTGACTAACGGCTAACTCGCTACTCACAGAACCGGCGTTGAAAAGAAAATGTACGAAATCCAAGAAGGCTGTGGAAGCGCGGGTTGATCTCGACTCTGATAATGCCCCGGGTGAGCCAGATTCCAGACGCTTTCCCAACCGGTCAAGACTGACCTGACGACCTAGACCCAGCTCCACCAGCTAAAGGCAATGCCCGACAACGACATCGACGAGGATGGTGGCAGGCCTACGGATCTGACCAACACAGCAATGGGTCAGTAGGATCATCGTCTTCATTCGAGTCTGGAGCTTAATAACAATTTGGTTAGGTCCGATTGCACGTCCCATCCCTAGACCCGTTCCCCGTCCTGAGGCACCCCCTCCCCCATAAGACCCATTGGGTTTCAGGGCTCCCAGACACGTCGCGTATCCTCGCAGTCTGAAGAAGACTTCAACCTGGATGTCTCTTCGACTTCGGATGGTCCCACCATGTCTGTGCCACGTCACGAAGACCCCCGGACGTCGTCCCCCTTTACCATCGGAGCCATCCAACCCTCCGCAGCTGAACCCTCCCGGCCCTCCGCAGCTGGTGCCAGACCGAGTTGTTAACGCTCAAGGAAGGCAGCGGCAACGTCGTCCTCAATCAAACATTCCGTCTACGAATCCCGGTATCGGCGTGGTGCCATGCGACAGTGCTTGCGATTGCAGACACCTTCACTGGATCGGAACTGGAGAAAGTTGTAGATGAGAAAGGGAAGAAAATACTTCTGGCTGAACTCAAGCATTTTTTTCGACGAGGCGAAGACGGGACGTGGATATGTAAGAAGTGCGAGTAAGTTAATTTATCCGATACGATCGCTAGTAAATTCACGGTTCACGGTTCGCGATACGTTCCACAAAGGATGCTCGGATGGGAAGCTTTCGATACAACCCAATCACTGCCAGTTTATACTCAGCCGGCGTACAATCAGACCATCATACCCTCGAGTGATGGAGAGACGTTCACGGTGGGCACACACGAAGACCCATTCACTCTGCCACCGCTCAACGGCGTGCAGGAGTCCACCACAACATCAACCGATAGTTCTCTACTCAAGATACGCGTCTCACCGTCGTTACCTCACTCCACGTCCGAGGACAAGGAGGACACTGTGCTCGTACCACAAGTCAACAGAAACCGCTGGCGCAAGTCGTCCTGGCAGCAAGCGCCGCTCTCTGGACGGTGGCCTTCGCGCTGACGACATGGATAATGCAGTCGAGTTGCTTGGTTTGCAGGACGACAAGCAAATCAGTGTAGATTCTGCGGAAGTTTCGTCAAAGCAGCAAGGCAGGATGTCTTCGCCCCCTCTTGGCGAAAGAACGAGAAGGCCACGCAACGTGACGCCGTTTGCGTCAGAAATTTCTCAGTCTCCGAAAGAAGCAATGCACGACGAGGACCACCCAACCATTCAGCCTGGCGGGGATGACACTGAAGAAGAGAAACGCGTTGACAATTACACGAGGGCACCTCAGCGTCGTAATACCTGAACACCCCGTAGTATGCCCAGGCGGTCTTCAGCTCCCAACGGCCATGCGTCTGTCTTGCCCCCGAGCCCGCCGTCGGTGATGTCACCGCCTCTCGCGAGGACACTCTTTTTCACGTCGTCTTTGTCGTCCAGTGCGTCCCTCGCGGGGCGCATGCATACCTTTGCTGCAACGAGCACCCCGTCGCTCGAACGTCGCGTCGACGACTCGCCCTCGCTCAAACATTCTCTCTGACCTCGCGTCGCCGTTCAGCCGGAAGACGAGGACGAAATTGCGGACTGCTAGCAGACCTTCGCCTCTGATTGTATTTCCCTCGTACCCTGATCACATTAACGCGGACCGGAAGACGACGACGATGCGTTCCACCTCTTCCGTGAACACCTACGTCTGCGCCTACTCCCCACGACGGTCCGTTTTCCCCAGGGTCTCCGTTTCCCAAGGCCCGTTTGACGCGCGCGATGACGACGACGCCGACGTCCAGTGTCTTCGTGCGAGGGAAGGACGCGAGGAGTCGGTTAGGGGGATGTCGGATTATATCCACCGGATTGGGAGAACTGGTAAGCCACCATCTCATGGTTCTATTCTGAACCCTTCACCGACTAACGTATTTGCAGGCCGAGGTGGTATTTGTCGTATCTCTTTTGTAAGTCACGCGTGCTACATAATGCGAGATAACTTTGCTTGTGATGGATTTTCTTCTTGATCCTTAACGAGAATTCCCCAGCCGTCTCGTGACTCAGGGAGAGGCTGGAGGAGGGTCGCACATCCGGATTGGGGAGTATACTACATCTACATCAACGAGGAAAAGGTGCGTAACGATTGCGACCTTTCGATGATCGTATCCTTATCCTTCTCTCTTCTTCTCTGCATATATGCGTGCGCTCACATGACGACATTGCCAGAACCTGTCCACGTCGTCAAACATGCTCGACCTCGGAACATGGCGACATTGCAAGCACCCACCCGCCAGGCCATCACTCTCAAGGGCTTTACCAAGCTCCGAGTTCTTCAAGTACGCAGCCAACATGTACGTATGCACAAATTGCCACACGAAACCCGACCACGGTCTTGACCCCCGCGAGCCAGCATCTTGTCCCAGAGAGGCGTATATCCTTCAAACGATTTTCACTTGGTCAAGAAATATGATCCGACCGTCCTCGTCACGCAAGACCTCGCGCCCGAAAACTACCTTGATCGGTGCGTCGCGTCGTTCGACGACGCAGCCGTGACTGACATACTCCCCCTCTCAGAATCCTGAAGCAGGTCAACAATATGGAGCAGACTCTGGCTTGGAGGCTGCTTACGCGCACGCGCAGAATGGCTCCTAACCGGTTTCGTCACGCAGCTCGTCCTCGCCATTATATCCAAGGACACGCGGCTACCGCTCGAACATGGGCCTTTGACATCAACCTCGTCGAGCCACCCGCCTACGCTGCAGTCCCGTATGTCCGTTTCATATACACACATATATATATGTTCACGCGCATCATGTCATGTGCATCGTGTGCGGCGCGATGTGACACAATAATGCGCACAGGCCACCCCCAAAACCCGAATCACAGATTCAAGCCGAGACTCGCTATATCCTCAAACAGATCGTCTCCACCGTGACCTTTCTATGGTCCAATAATCGATGATCCAACTGTCTTCAATATTTTGCGTACACGCATGACTCTGCGGATGTACCCGCGGATGAGCGGGTAGATACGGATCCGCTAGCGAACAAGAGCCAGCAAGTCGAATTGCGCAGCTTTAGTGCGAACGTGCATCAGATAGAAGTTATGGTCGCCGAAGTGAATAACCACATCCCGTCCAAGCTTGACCTTGTCATAACATGGGCTTTTTTTCCAGGTCACAGATCGATATAATGGCTGCATAAGTACTTATCTACACTCGCCATGAAGTCGAGCGATGGACCAACTCACCCGTATAGGTCAGTGAACCTTTGAATTCTGTTTCGCCACGATATTCATGGAGGTCTTCTAGTTCCATTTTACCTCGATTCTCCACGGCGAGCGTTGATTGTCGGTGGCTTTGGGACTGGAATGCCTGCAGAAGTAACCATAGAAGTCGCTCACGCTGTTCCGTGTGGCTACGATCATCATAGGGTGAAATTGCAGTCTCCATCCAAAGATATCGAAGCACCCGTTGACTCTCGAAGGTTCCAGGATCACCGCTTCTAACGGATGTAGCGCCAGTGATATGAGGCAAGTGGACATAAGTTCCATTTCTAAAATTACAGTAATAAATGGCGTGGTTAACATTGCGGTCGTTGCGATGAGTCCTGGGACGTTCAGACCAGCGAGTGTACATAATTCTCTTTGTCTGAAGTGCTTATAATTAAATGTACACGTCAATGATCATAAAATTGCTAAGCTATACCTTGCGTCGTTCTCCACGTGACCACGCGATTAGGAACTTCGGAACACGCGCTGATAGGCTTGTTTCCTCGATACGACATGGCGACCTCGCAAGCACCCACTCGCCAGGCCACCACCCTCAAGGGCTCTACCAACCTCGTCACCGAGTTCTTCAAGTATGCAGCCAACACGTACGCGCAGAAACAGCCACTCGAAAACGCGACCGCGGTCTTGACCACCGCACGAGCAGCATCCATCTTGTAAGTACCAGAGAGGCTATGTCTTCCAGACGATTCTGACATGGCCAAGAAATACAGTTAGACCCGCCCCAAACCTCGCGCTCAAAAACTATCTCGATCAGTGCGTCGCGTCGTTCAACGGCGCGGCTGTGACTGACATACCCCCCTCAGAATCCCGAAGCAGGTCAACGGTATGTTCCTCTTTTCGAACAGACTCGGGCCTAGCGGCCTCTTACACGCACGCGCAGAATGAATCCTAACCGCCGGTTCCGTCACGCAGCTCGTCCTCGCCATCATATCGAAGGACACACGGCTACCCGAGAAGTTTCGGCTCGAGATAGGCGGGTTGGTCAATAATCAGGTGTCGATTTCCTTGAAGGACCTCAAGGATCCCGAAAATTTCCCCCAAGCCGAAGTCACTGTCACGCTGCAATGCAGCGGCACGCGGCGGATCGAGCAGATCCGGGAGTATCCTGGGGATGGAGACGAGCTCATTAACGCCCCCTGGGGCGAGGGCGCCATGTGAGTTAGGTCTTTCGATGTAGGTTCGCGGGCGGGCGGGCCATCATCTTGATCTATCGAGCATCGATCAATATCTGACTTATTACTGACGTTGTGATTTAGTGGCACGGCGGTGTATCGCGGCGTTCCTCTGAAGAAGGTCTTGAAGAAGGCTTGCGGGGGCATCTTGCCCGAGTTCCAACACCTCGAGTTCATCGGAGCAGATACGTACTTCAAGTCAGTCGTGTTCTGCCGCCTCTTCGTGTTCTTTTTTCTGACTCGGATCTACCACAGAAAAGGTGACGTGTTCAACTATGCGGTGTCCGTGCCGAACCGCAAAGTAAAGGCGAACGAGGAGGTACTGTTGGCCTGGGAGATGAATGGGCAGCCGCTCCCAAAGATCCACGGTGCACCCGTCGCCGGATAAATGCTCGGAGCTGCAAATGGGTCTACCGAATCAACGCGCTCGCCGAGGCGAGTCTAGGGCCCGTGCAGGCGCAGGAGTACCTCTACTATACGTCCCAGGTGAGTCGCCGGCTAATGGGGTCGAATGTTGATGTGTATGTGATCTGACGCGCCCGCGACGGCTGCTTCATATAGATTGGCAAACAGAATACAAAGTACTCCAATGGATTCTCGATACAACAGATGCCTGTTTCGTTCGTATCGGTTTCATTGGGGGTATAAGGAGGGAGTCATAGCGCTGATTTTTTGTACAGGAGCGCTATCATCCACCCACTAGATGTGATCACCCGAGAACATCGTCGGTTATATTACGATAGGCTGCAGCAGGTCAGACAAGCGTCGGAATCCTCTCTGTTTCTGCTTTTCTCACCCGGAACGTTCGTTATAGATCACCTTTTGGTTGAGTTCTCGACATCGCCGTACGACAAGGATGGCGACTAGCGTATATGCTGAACTTGATCGAAGAGATCAAAGGTGAGGAGGCCCGGCTTCCCAGTTCCAATAAGTAATCTTGGTCGACATATACCCGTCAGCCTTTGCAGCAAGCCACCCAAGGGTCCCCTTACTGATCTCCACACGACCACCATCATGGCTACCTCGTCCTCCTCTGCCACAAATTCTCCCTATCCAATGCCCCCAGGTCAGCAGACCTGGCGACCACATGGGCCTTTCTGGAGGAGGGTGTAGATCACATCATGACAAAGCTCCAGACTAGCGTCTCGTACTCCAAGTACATGAGCCTCTACACCGTAGCCTACAACTACTGTACATCCTCGCGCATGCATGGCGCACCCGACGGCGCCGTCGGTGCTGGTAACCGCAGTGAGTGTCCTGGGAAGATGCCCTTTCCGATTACGACGATGACGGGGCTCACCATGTCCATCCAGCCGGCGCCAATCTTATGGGCTCAGACTTGTACAACAACCTCATTCGATACTTTATGGCGCTTCTAAAGGGCCTGAAGGAGGTATGAACCCTTGTCTTTTACTTTCTATCTCCTGATGGGAACCTGCATAGCAATCGGACACTCTGCAAGACGAGGCACTCTTACGATATTAAGCCAGCGAGCGGGACAGGTACACGACGGGAGCCAACTACATCAATCGATTGTTCATCTATCTCAACCGTCGGTAAAGCGCGAACGCGACGAAGGTCGAAAAGGAATTTATCCTGTTTACACAGTCCGTCATTTCTTTGCTGTGTGTGCGTGATTGATCTGACGAACGTCGATGCAGCTCGCCCTCGTCCAATGGAAAAACAACTTCTTCCTTTACGTGCAGAGCAAGCATGGAAAACTGGCGGGTGCCATCCTGAGACTGATCGAACGTCAACGAAACGGCGAGACGATCGATCAAGGCCTCGTCAAGAAAGTCTTCGACTCCTTCGTCTCTCGGTCTGGATGAAACAGATATCAACAAAGCTTCGCTCGATGTTTACAAGGAGCACCTGGAAACACCGTTCCTCGATGCGACCGAAAAGTACTATCAGCAGGAATCAGAGGCGTTCCTGGCGGAGAGCAGCGTCTCTGATTATTTGAAGAAGGCTGAAGAACGTCTCAGGGAGGAGGAAGATCGGGTGGATCGCTATCTCAATGTGGAGACCCGAAAACAGCTCGTCAGCAAGTGCGAGCACGTGCTGATTCGACAACACTCGGAGCTCATGTGGGAGAGCTTCCAAAACCTGCTTGATTTCGACAAGGACGAGGATTTACAACGTATGTATGCCTTGCTTTCTCGGATTCCGGAGGGGGTGGAGCCACCGAGGAAGAAGTTTGAGGAACACGTCAAGAAGACCGGCCTCACGGCGGTTTCAAAGTTGGTTGGCGAGGGGGACGTCGACGACGAAGTCGCCCGAGTTGCTCGCCAAGCATGCTGATATGTTACCAAGGAAGAACAACAAGATGGCTGAGGAGGAATATCTCGAGGGTGCCCTGAACCGCGTGGTAAATCATTCGCGGTTCTTCGTGTGTTTACCTCGCCTGATCATAATGATGTGTTGTAGATGATTCTCTTCAAGTATAGTGAAGACAAGGGCGTGTTCCAGACCTTTTACACCACCAAGCTATCGAAGCGACTTATCCACGGCGTGTCTGCATCGGACGAGAGCGAAGCGAGCATGATATCCAAGCTGAAGGAGGCTTGCGGCTTCGAGCACACCAACAAGCTACAACGCATGTTCACTGGTATGATTTCCATTTCATGTCGTTTTGTGCTAGTAGTGACGTGAAGCGTGCAGACACGAGTCTGAGTAAAGACCTGACTGATCAGTTCAAGGAGCGGATGCAACAGAACCACGACGACATGGACATCAACTTTGGGATCATGGTGCTAGGAACGAACTTTTGGTCTCTCAATGCGCCGAACAACGACTTCATCGTTCTGCCCGAGATTCTACCCACGTATGACCGGTTCTCGAAGTACTATCAGACGAAGCACTCTGGTAGGAAACTGACGTGGCTATGGAACTACTCGAAGAATGAGCTGCGGACGAACTATCTGAACCAAAAGTACATCCTGATGACGAGCTCGTACCAGATGGCGGTATTGTTGCAATACAACAATCACGACACGCTATCGTTGGAAGAGCTCGTGACGGCCACTGCGATCAGCAAAGATATTCTGGTCCAGGTGTTGTCGCTCCTCGTCAAGGCCAAGATTCTGGTCAACGACGAGACGGATCAGTATGATTTGAATGCTAGTATGTCTGGTCGTGATTGGCTGCTGTCTGTTTTGCTTCGGATGCGTTACTTCAAGTCGAAGAAGATCCGAGTCAATCTGAACCAGCCAATCAAGGTTGAAGTGAAGGCGGAGTCGTCGTCGGTGCTGAAGACTGGACGAAGATCGTAAATACGTGATTCAAGCGACCATCGTCAGGTATGCTCGCGTGCTGGTTGTTTTCGTGTCGCTCACTTGTGTCCCAGGATCATGAAGGCACGCAAGACGATGAAGAACCAGCCTCTGATACCGGAGGTGATTTCGCAGATCTCGCAGAGGTTCGCTCCCAAGATCCCTGACATAAAAAGGGTGCGTCTATGCGACTGATGCGTTGGGTCTGGCTCACGTACACTCAGGCGATCGACACTTTGCTTGAAAAAGAGTGCATTGAGCGAGTGGATGGCACGCGGGACACGTTTGCGTATGTCGCATAGAATATTGTATGTAGAACTAGCAACTCTTATAATTATACCACACAATCAATCTCGGACCGTAATTCTCACATCATGAACCTACGCGATGCACTGCTGCAGGGGCTGGTCGACTTGCCCGGTCCTCGCCAATTCCACGTTCACGTCCTCGTATCGTCACCGAGGAGACACTCCAACTTGTTTCCTTTCGCTGCACATTCTCTCGAAACAACTTGAATCCAACCCGCACTCACCCCGGGCCCCGTGTCTTTGTGTCCGCAATCAAGGCGAATCTATACCATGTCCCGTCCTCGTCCAGCGCTATCCTCTACGTCTCCAAGGTCGACTGCACAGGCCAGGCCGCATCCGCATCCCCCACCTCCGCACTCGTCCGTGCACTGCTGAAGCGCTGACCTATCACCTCGACCCCACCACCCGGCCCCTCCCCGTTGTCACGTCTGGGTCCACCTGTTCGCGCGCGCCCAGAACCAATTTTCCCCAACTCCGCCGAATACCCTGGCAAGCGTCCCCTGTCCGACCTCCAGCTCTGCGTGGTGGAAGCGCCAGCTGAGCCGTGTCGCCGCAGACGCACTGCGCGTCCGGCTATTCCATCTCCTCCCGGGCCTCGGCGAGCTCGAGGCATCGCACGCCCTTGACCGCGTGTCCCATCGTCCGTCCACTCCCACTTCGTCGGTGCCGTGGTCGTACGCACAGACGGACGTGCCCCTCCCTTGTGGCCGGGCGGACAAGGCACCCCCACATATCGGACACGTCGTTCCCTGGTTCGATGACGACCCCAAGGCGTGGTTTTTGGACGAGATCGCGTGCACGACGGACGCGGAGGGAATCAAGTCTCCCGAGCGGAGACGTCCGCGTTCGAGCCGCAGGACGAACAAGGCTGAACATGAGAGTGTTGAAAGCTCCTCAGACGGGCAAGGCGCTCAGAAAGGTGTCTCTCGACGAGTTTTGGGAGCGGATGTCGTTCCGTCAGGAATGCATCGCTGGAGCCATCACAGGCTTCTTTGTCTTGGCTATGTCACTCTCGATCCCAGCGCCACCTTCACGTAGCGAAGTTTCGCCACTCACTCCACTGCCTGGACAGGTTTCTTCACAAATGATGAAACGTGTGTTGACTTCGTTGAAGACGGGCCACGAATTCCCAAGTGTAGAACGGGCAGTGTGGTCTACACGGATTCTGGAAGAGGCCATCAAGGGACTACTATGTGATGGACTCAGGATCGTCCAGTCTCGAGAAAAAGAAAGATCCCAGAGCCCAGATGATTCGCATCGACGCACACCCGAGCGAAAAGAGGGAGGGAGGGCCACCTTAGCTCCCTGTGAAATGCCACCACCGCGTGCTTTTAGGTTGTATAGACATTCCTTGAACCCGGACTTGCAACCATTACCAACATCACATTCGCCATCTCGGTCCCGCTCTCAGTTCAGTGACGTCGGCTGATAAAATCACCCGTATTACCATTTGACGGAAGATTCTGGCGGGGTCCTCCACTGTGGTGCGTTGTCTGTGTGTATGCACGTTCCGGAGCTCATGCGCCTCTTTCTCTTGCTAACCTGGGCTCACCCCTTGTGCCGATGACAGACACATCCGCATGCGCGTCTACCGTCGGACGGCACCCAGGTTGCGACGAAACAGACTTCGTGATTCGCCATAGCGCGGGTGGGCGGGCGGTTTCCCGCTCAACCGGGCAGGCCGGCATACGTTGAAGTTAATCAGGGCTAACTGCCCTGCGGGAGTGTGCGGTGTGTATCCTTCCTCTTCTTCTTTCCTCTTCTTCCTTATTCCTTTCGTCGTCCCCTTCTAAAACTGTCACAGGTTTCCCGAGAACAAAACTCTGACGGTGAATAATGACAGCCAACCGATCACCAGCGTGCTACGGCCAACCAGGAAAAAGACAAGTCTCAGCCACACATCTCCTCGTGCTCAAGAGGAAAATTCCAGTGCGTTTAGTCCACGTTTAGTCCTACCTCATTGACAGTCGCATGTCGACGCGTAGACAATCAGTTCAACGAAAAGGGGGCAGACTTGGGTACGTTTATCATGATGTCGATTCAGAACCGTCTGACCCGTTTTCTGTATCCATAGAACGACAAATATCCGATCTCGAGCAAGCTGTCCAAGACCAGCACCAAGAGCTCACTACCCAGCTTGCTACGTTGCAATACACCTTGTGCCTGCACGAGAAGAAGCAGGAATCTGGAACCTTGTTTGCTGGTTGTCGTCGTCGTGTAGATGACGCTGGAGATTATCAACTGGATTGGGGGCGGGGCTTTGGGTAATCTCGTAGTATGTATCTTACTCTGCTATCAGGTTGCAGGAACCAACATGGACCACTTACAGGGAGCCTGAGGCGTTCCGTGTATTCGAGATGTTGTCGATGGTGAAGAATTTGGCGGACCCACAAGTTTGCGGTGAGTCCGTCGGATCTAATGTAAAGATACAAATTTATGTCATTCCGATATCAGATCTTCAAAGTTGATATCTGGACACAACTTCATTCATCCAAAGGGTCTATTGCGAGGGCGAGCGAGGAGTCCGTCGCCTCCTCGAGCACATCTTGACGCAGTCAGGTGATGTCAAACACGGTCTGCGATATTCTAGAAGGAGACGGTCGTACTACGGAAACGATCACATGCTTCCAAACGATGAAGGACAACCGGCTAGATGAGACTCACACGCTGATTGGCTTCAATGGGGATTCGGTGAGTAATTTCGTCAGTGACACGAAGAGCGATCTGAGAATTTCTCCAGATTACCAACAACGCTCCGCCAAGAAGCTTGAGAAGCGCGCTGACACGGCTAAGGACCATGACTTGGCCATCGGATACTATTCAAGCGCACTCTTGCTCCATCCGACGAACATATATTGTCAAATGCTGCAAAGTACGAACGTCTAGAGGAGGAACTTGGTCAGTGTTACCGAGGTATGAGTATGACCTGAGCCGCATATCGTGCGTAGTTGACGGTACTGTCAGGGAATTGAACATACCCGATGATCCAACTACGAACATCACAAGAAAATATATATTGTATTGCATAGCCTCGTACCACAAGTCAACAAAACCTCTACTGAGCGTGTGCGTCGGGTCAGCAGCTTAAAGGCGACAACAGAAACCGCTGGCGCAAGTCGTCCTGGCAGCAAGCGCCGCTCTCTGGACGGTGGCCTTCGCGCTGACGACATGGATAATGCAGTCGAGTTGCTTGGTTCGCAGGACGACAAGCAAATCAGTGTAGATTCTGCGGAAGTTTCGTCAAAGCAGCAAGGCAGGATGTCTTCGCCCCCTCTTGGCGAAAGAACGAGAAGGCCACGCAACGTGACGCCGTTTGCGTCAGAAATTTCTCAGTCTCCGAAAGAAGCAATGCACGACGAGGACCACCCGACCATTCAGCCTGGCGGGGGATGACACTGAAGAAGAGAAACGCGTTGACAATTACACGAGGGCACCTCAGCGTCGTCATACCTGAACACCCCGTAGTATGCCCAGGCGGTCTTCAGCTCCCAACGGCCATGCGTCTGTCTTGCCCCCGAGCCCGCCGTCGGTGATGTCACCGCCTCTCGCGAGGACACTCTTTTTCACGTCGTCTTTGTCGTCCAGTGCGTCCCTCGCGGGGCGCATGCATACCTTTGCTGCAACGAGCACCCCGTCGCTCGAACGTCGCGTCGACGACTCGCCCTCGCTCAAACATTCTCTCTGACCTCGCGTCGCCGTTCAGCCGGAAGACGAGGACGAAATTGCGGACTGCTAGCAGACCTTCGCCTCTGATTGTATTTCCCTCGTACCCTGATCACATTAACGCGGACCGGAAGACGACGACGATGCGTTCCACCTCTTCCGTGAACACCCACGTCTACGCCTACTCCCCACGACGGTCCGTTTCCCCCAGGGTCTCCGTTTCCCAAGGCCCGTTTGACGCGCGCGATGACGACGACGCCGACGTCCACGCCGCAACGTGTCAGCACGACGGGCGAGGTCATGTATTCGCTGAGATCGTTTTGGTTGTCCCGACGAGTCTGGTGATTGCGCTAGCGTCGTCGTCGAGCGAGGACGTGTTGAACGATAGGATCGACGATATCGTTGAGCGAGGGCATACATCCAGGCGGACGTCGTCTGGGGATGGGGGAGGGGACGGGGATGCGAGTGGGGTTGTTTGATTCTGTGTGATACCTGGAGTCGGAGTGTCTTCGTGCGAGGGAAGGACGCGAGGAGTCGGTTAGGGGGATGTCGGATTATATCCACCGGATTGGGAGAACTGGTAAGCCACCATCTCATGGTTCTATTTTGAACCCTTCACCGACTAACGTATTTGCAGGCCGAGGTGGTATTTGCTCGTATCTATTGTTCTTTTGTATTGAGAGATCGTCCTTTCTCGATGGTCGAATCTTCCCCATCCCCCATCGCTATCCCTTGTTACTCATCGCCTTCGACTCCCTGGAAGTGTCTTCCGCTTTCCTGATTCTGCCCGTTTCGTGGCACCCGAAGTCGACTCGGGCCTTCACATTTATGACACCACGGTGTCGATTCTCTGTGAGGCACGGATCGAGACCAAATACTTGGATCAGTCCAGGCTCTTGCGTCGCACCTTGACCGCACCAGCAGCAGCCGTGGCATCTGTCTCCGTCGATACGGTTGACGATGGGGGTACCGACGACTCTGTCGCGTTGGGATTAGCATGCCCGTTCCCAGTCGGCCTCGCAGTCCGCACCAAGGGAGGAGGGTCGACAGGCGGCGGTGGCGGAATCGTAAATGAAGGCTCCGGGGACCGCGATCGTAAGCCAGACGGCGACGGCACCCTCGACTCATCGTCCAAACTCTCCCTCCCAGTCGCATACGACGACACCGACGCCGAAGACCTCCGACCTCGGTGTCGCTCGTCTGCTTCCACACCTCCCGACCTTGCAGCAGCAGCACCTGCTCGCGGAACGACCGTCCCTGCCGCCATCGTTGTAGTCCGCGTACCACGGGTGTAACCACCGAACCAGGACCCGGAGACACCGAGGCCAGATTAGGACACGGACAGAAAATCCGCAACCCCTTCGCAGCATCCAGACGGCTCGAGCCAGCCGTGGTTCAAAGCTTTCACCCCCGGTGACTCCGTCGGCAGTCGCAGTGAGCGGTATGGAGATACGTTCTTTGGGAAGACCTGGTTTGGGCTCAAAGAGCTAGTGGTTCGATTTTGGCCACGCCGCCGGTCACCTCTTTTCGTCTGCGCTCGCAGTCCTGATTTACTGATTTATTTCTCACAAGCACTTATAATCGGGATCAATCCCTTTGCACATGAAGCATTAGCATCTACTCGACCACGCCATGAAATTAGAAGTCCACCATGATCGGTTTGCTCGCGTCCGTCTCTAGATCGGATCCAAAGTATGCGGCTCCGCCCACCAGGCCGAGAAGGGAGGAAGGAATGGTAACAGCCTAAAAAGGGGGTGATTCAGCAAGTAGGTAGCAGTTCCACGGCAATGCGAGCAGTACTTGTACCGTCTCCCGGATCTACGTTTGCCGCCTCGAATCTGGAGGTATTCTGGCCATGTTATTTTTGCTTACATAAAATGGAGGAGGTGCCAAACGAAACCCAGTTTATTCGTCGTCACCGCCGAGAAGCGAATTTTATGACCGTAGTGACGAACGTTTTAACGAGGATGCCATGAGGGCCTGTCACCGAGCTGGACCCTTCTCAGTGAGGGCTTTCCTCCCTTGTTTCACCAGCGTGCCCTCTGAATCCCTCGTTATCTTGTCGTACCCACCAAACCCTGGCACCGCGGAGAATTGCACAGGCTCGGAAGAAAGATTCATCCGCGTACTCCAGTACTACCTCGCCGGGTGCATATAAAGCCAAGGGGCGTTAAGAAACTGTGCGTCCTCTTGCCCTGTGCACAAGTATTAACGCTCAGCGCGTCTCTCACAGATACAACCCCATACTTGGCGAATGCTTCTGCTGCCGGTATGAATACCCTAATCACACGCGCGGTTCCAACGTCGCAGAATAAGGCAGCCCATACGACATTGGCGCGCAGGCTCGCATCGCTCCTGACAGAGCCGAATTGTGCGTACTTGGACGTGTCGTTGGCGGATTAGTATGCAAAGGGTGCATTGGACTGTCGTCTACCTCCCGCCACGCCTACACCAGGGTGGCGTTTGGGGACAAGGTAGTGATCATTGCTGCAGGATATCCAGGCTGTAACTGTGTAAGTGGGATCAATGGATCCCGTGTCGGAGCGTTGCCTCATTCTCATTCATTTACAGGTCTTGACCACGCTGTCGACGGACGGAATTCAGTATCGGGGTACGAGTGAGCTGGAGTTGAATGGGCTCTCCAAGTCGCATGGTAGGTGTTCAGCTTCATTTTATCCCTGTCGTGCTGGAGGTCGGCTCAACAAACATACACCTCTCAGGTTCATCACCAATGACACCTATCGATCCGATCTCAGTCTTCTGTATCCCTCCCACTCGTCCTGCACACGCCTACACACACGGGATCTCGTCTCGAAAGGAGTCATCGACCAGCATGGTGGAACAACCACAACTACTGCTGTCACCAACCCGCTCTGGCGATCGTCACGCTGAGCATCGAACGCGCTCTTCAAGTTGTCGTCAGCGGAGTCAAGATCTTGAAGCCTCCACAATATATGTCATCGCATACATGCTCCATCACACAACGTCGACGACAACGCCGTGCGCTCCCTCACGCGCGCGTACGCTCACACGACAATGTCTCGACAATGACGAGACAACGCGACGATGCAACGCGTGGTGGGGGTGACGTGAGGATGAGGGAAACAGGGAGAGGACGGCGCATGCCCACCCCGCGACGCAACGACACACTGGCAACGACGCGGCGTGCTCAGGCGGGTGCTACGCCACGACGACGTGGCGAAAACGACAAACGCGATGCAGTGACGATGCCGACGACATTGACAACGTGACAGCAACGACACGACTCGGACGACTCGGACGACAATTGTCGACTTGACGACTCGTTCTCCAACGGAGAACGAGCACGACGATGCGACAACGGCATGACGCCGGCTGATGACACGGATGACGACGTGTCCGACACGGCGAGGCGATAACGACGACGCGACATGATGACACGATGTCAGCGACACGACGACGGCGATACGGCAACTCGACGTGGCAATCTGTGGTACATGCCCGACGTGACGACACGACCGTGCACTCAGGCTGCCAGCACGCACGTCACGGGTAGTATGGGCGGCAAGTTAGCATCATCTCTGTCACTTGTAGTAGCAACTTGTATTCCATAGATACTATGCAAAAAGTATACAAGCCTGTAAAATGCACAAAAGTGTGGTAAAACTGTACTACATAGTATAAAGTAGTAGTTTGATTTTCGGATGCTTCTAGAACTTTTGGTATGGTCTGTTGATCCTGTAGAGGCTGGGGAGTCTTGTGGATCCTGTAGAGGCTGGATGGTCTAGTGGATCCTGGATGGTCTGTAGGGCTGCGTGAGCTGTAGAGCTGTTAGATCCTGTAGAGGCTGGAGGGTCTTGTGGATCTTGGATGGTCTGTAGGGCTGCATGAGCTGTAGAGCTGTTAACCCTGGAGAGCCTGCAGCAGACTGCATAGTCTGTAATGATCTGTAAAGTCTGGAGACAAAAGGGTAGTTTACTGATGTTCTCGGACCCTGGACTCACAAGTGAGAGGAAACATAAATGAGTGCGCGGAAGGCGACACCGTCCCCCGAATCTCCAGAGAAGTGAGTCCATGGCAGAGGCTTTTGAAAGTCCTTGAACGTGGCTTGATACAGTGATTCATACTCTTCTTCCGTAACATCTTTGGGATCCCGGATTCCCGCCGTGAACTTGGTAGTTCCATTCAATCAGACCAGAAGGGACGTACCGCATCCAAAGAGGAGGTTAAGAGTTCACGTGCTCCCATAACATGACCATAACTTTCTCTGTCTTGGGTTCAACGGGCTCGGACGATATCTCCTCCTCGACCACGGCTTCCTCTGCACCATCGCTTGCCTCGTCGTCCGTCTCCAGTGTCAACTCTTCTTCCCCTACTATGGGAACTCCCTGTTCAACTTCGTTCCAATGATAGATGGGAAACGAGGTAAAGAAGGCCGAGTGTTGATTACTTCCGTGAGTTTCAGTTTGGTTATGTGCATCGCATTTGCAAGGAGAGGTACATACATGAGTTTCATGAGGTTGGAAGGGATAAAATAATGTTTCGCATCAGACTTCAATTCAAGAGTAATTTGAATGCGTCGACGGCGGCGGCGATGGACTGGGCGGGTGGACCACTGGCCGTAGCGTTAGCGGAGAGGGAAGCGAGTGCGGCGACTCGGAGTTGTTTTGCATGTTCCTCTTGTTGTATGATGAGGCAAGTTGGCGAGCAGACGCCGCCGCCAAGCACACACAATATATTAATGTAAATCCCAGCTATGATCATAGTAGTTGGTTAAATGTCTTCATTACAAGGTCGAGCACCAATTCAATATGGGTTCGCTATGGATCCTGCCGTATCCTCAAGCACCTCGCCTTTTCGTACCTCGCTCGAATCATTATACATGAACCACTCGTCCGCTTTATCTCGCAGATTCTAAGTGCAAAAAAGTATGCCCAAATGACGACGACAACCCTTCCTTCAGCTTCACAATGTCGTTGCAAGCCGCTTCCACTTACATACGATATTTTGTTTGTTATTTACTTCGTTGTTTTTTCTTTCGCACAAGCTGGTGGGTTCTTTCTCTGTTCCAGTCACTCGCTCCGAAGCATCGGCTGCTAGGAATGAAGCGAGGTCTTTGAAACTCTGGACGATTGGGTAGAAATGGCGAGATGGTGAACGAGTAGTCGAAGAGATGTTTCGTTTGCGAGAACGGATCGTGGATGGCACAAATCCTCAGCGGTCGAGTAAACTTGTCTGCAAGGGCCTCTCCTTCGTGGCCTGACGCGATGCCATCTTCAAGAGGGGAACGGAGACGAGCAATCTGAGTCCAGAATACACCGCGACCTTGTCCGAGAAGCTCGACCGCT